>JAODAL010039723.1:0-37697 GCA_025379985.1 Phyllomedusa bahiana
GGCAAATTTTTCCTACAATTTTCCCCAGAAATTCCGGGGGTCAGCGGGGGCCTTCCCTTTCCCAATTGGTACGGCCTGCATCCCCCCCCCTCCTCTCCCCCTGCCCTCTCAGTCCGGGAAATTTCCCCGCTGCAGAATTTTCACTGGTCCGGGAAAATGAAGACTATTTGGGCCCTGCCCCCCCGTCTTTGCTCCCTGCCCCTTTTGGCAGCATGAAACTCAGGAGGATAAAAAGAAAGGGGCCCTCCCCCCGTTTTTTTTTCCTGGCGTAAAGTTTGGCTGTCTGCCCCAATATGTCAGGCTTAAGTACACCCCAAAATATAAAAATTTTGGGGCCCCGCACGAGGGGCCCCTTTTAGGTGGTCAGACGTCAAAAACCCCCCGGGGGTATAAAATCCGGGTCCCGCCCTCCCCCATGACCCCGAACTCTTTCAATTTTCACTTTTCAAACCCCCGGGCCTTAAACCCTTTTTTTTTTCGTAAAGGGTGCCCCCCCCTTTCCCCGGGGGCGGATTTCCCGCTAATGAAATTTCCCCTGAAGGGGGGATCTTGGATGAAGGTTTTTCCAGGGGGAAGCGTTTCCCTTTTTATCGAGTGGAAGGGGTTCGGGCCCCAGGAAAGGTCATGGGGGCCGGAGGACAAACTTCTGGGAAACCGGGCAAAAATGTTTAGGGTTCCTCCAAAAGGTTGGGGAAAGAGGGGAGGCCCTTTAAAGGGGGGGGGGATTTTAAAAGACGGGCCGCCGCAGGGCCGTTCCCCGGGCTGCGGGGGGCGCCCGCCCCCCCGGGCCCCTCTCGTTTGCCCGGGCTAGTGGGGGCACGGCCCCTGGCCCCTTGGTCCTTTGGGGGGTTCGGGCCCCGGGTTTTAATAACTTAAACCCCCCCCCGCTCCGACTTTCAGGGCGCCCCTCATCACAGGCCGGCGGCCCCGCTCCCGTTCCCCATGGGGGGCGCGCGCGCCCGGCTCCTTTTCCCCTTAAAGGGGCCCGTGGCCCGGGAATTGGGGGATTGGGCCCGGGCCCTGAACCCCATATTTTGGCTCCTCCTCCCGCAGCCCTCTCCGGTTTTTTAGTGTTTTCCTGACCTTTTTGAGAAAGCGTCTTGTTCCGTTTTGCCTTTTTTCCGGGGTACCAGACCATCGTCCCGTTTCCCCCCCCCGGGAAAACCCCTGCCGCCCGTCCTGAAACCCATTGCCTGGGCCCCCGACTTAAGCCTCATCCTCAGGAAATTTTTACCAAAGTTTTTTCCTTTGGCTACCATTGCAAGCAAGTCCCGCCAGTGGAAAAAGACCTGGGAGTTTTTCCGCCGCAGCAAGTTTTAAAACCCGCTTTGCGGTGGGGGGTCTGGGGAAAAAACCGGGGGTTTTTCTTAGATTCCGTTCCCTGGCGTGGGCTTCCACCATCGCTTGCGGTGGCCCAGCGGATCCACTACCACTGCCGTTACATCTCCTCGCACTCACAAATCATAACTGGAATTTGAAAAAAATCATGTTTTTATATTACATTATTCTAAGAGTAAAAACTTTTTTACTTGTCTTGACAATGGAGATGCAGTGGGTACGGAAAGTATTCAGACCTCTTTAAATTTATCACTCTGTTGCATTGAAGCCATTTTGTAAGATCAAAAAAGTTAATTTTTTTGCTCATTAATGTACACCCTGCACCTCATCTTGAAAGGAAAAAAACAGAAATGTAGATATTTTTGCTAATTTATTAAAGAAGAAAAACTAAAATATCACGTGGTCATAAGTATTCAGACCTTTTGCTGTGACACTCATATGTAACTCACATGCTGTCCATTTCCTTCTGATCATCCTTGAGATGGTTCTAGTCATTCATTGGAGTCCAGCTGTGTTTAATTAAACTGATTGGACTTGATTAGGAAGGCACACACTTGTCTATATAAGACCTCACAGTGCATGTCAGAGCAAATGAGAATCATGAGGTCTAATGAACAGCCTAAGGAGCTCAGAGACAGAATTGTGGCAAGGCACAGATCTGGCCAAGGTCACAAAAGAATTTCTGCAGCACTCAAGGCTCCTAAGAGCACAGTGGCCTCCATAATCCTTAAATGGAAGAAGTTTGGGACGATCACAACTCTTCCTCGATCTGGCTGTCCAGCCAAGCTAAGCAATCGTGAGAGAAGAGCCTTGGTGAGAAAGGTAAAGAAGAGCCCCAAGATCACTATGGCTGAGCTCCAGAGATGCAGTAATGAGATGGGAGAAAGTTCCACAAAGTCATCTATCACTGCAGCCCTCCACCAGTCGGGGCTTTATAGCAGAGTGTGCCGACAGAAGCCTCTCCTCAGTGTAAAACATATGAAAGCCCGCATACAGTTTGCAAAAAAAACACATGAAGGACTCCCAGACTATGAGAAATAAGATTCTCTGGTCTGATGAGATGAAGATTGAACTTTTTGGTGTTAATTGAAAGTGGTATGTGTGTAGAAAACCAGTCACTGCTCATCACCTGCCCAATACAATACCAACAGTGAAACATGGTGGTGGCAGCATCATGCTATGGGGGTGTTTTTAAGCTGCAGGGACAGGATGACTGGTTGCAATTGAAGGAAAGATGAAAGCAGCCAAGTACAGAGATGAAAACCTCTTCCAGAGAGCTCTGGACCTCAGACTGGGCCGAAGGTTCATCTTACAACAAGACAATGACCCTAAGCACAAAGCTAAAATAACAATGCAGTGGCTTCAGAACAACTCTGTGACCATTCTTGACTGGCCCAGCCAGAGGCCTGACCTAAACCCAATTGAAAATCTCTGAGAGACTTAAAATGGCTGTCCACCGACATTCACCATCCAACCTGAGGGAACTGGAGAGAATCTGCAAGGAAGAATGGCAGGTGTGAAAAACTTGTTGCATCATTCCTGTCACGGATGCCCCTGCGACCCTCGTCCCGGGTTGCAGGCGCATCCGTGCTCCGACACCGAGTGGCGCCCCGTCCCGCACCTCGGGTCTGGGGTCCGCTCACGCCACGGTCCCTGCCACCAGTCACTTACCCGGCCCCGATCCTGCTCTGTCCGTCTCGGGTCCCCAGCGTGTGCGGCGCCGCCACCTAGGGCGCGCGTGCGCCGGCAGTGTGAAATTTAAAGGGACAGTGCGCCGGTAATTGGTCATTGCCGGGCACTGTTCTTATTTAAGTCCGGCCCCTTCCTGGCAGCCTTGCCGGATCCTTGGTGTTTGTTCCCTTGGAAAAAGCGTTCCAGAAAGCCTTTGTCTTGCCTACTTGTGTACCGTACCTGTTGCTCCCGTTTACCGACCATGAATCTTGCCGCTTGTCCTGACCTTCTGTCTGTCCACGTTTACGAACCAGAGCCACCTGTCCTGACCTCCTGCCTGTCCCCGACTACGAGCCTGCCTGACGAATCTGTACCACACCTACCCTTGGCCACCACCGCAGGCAAGCCCCGCCAGTGGAAGCGACCTGGTAGACTCCGGGACCTACTTAGATTCCGCTCCCTGGTGTGGGCTTCCACCATCGCCTGCGGTGGTCCAGCGGATCCACCTCCAGACCGTTACAGTAGGATCCGGCCATGGATCCCGCCAAGATGCCCTTGCCAAGCGTTGCCAACATCACCACCGTCGTGGTCAAGCAATCTCAACAGATCGCGCAGCAAGCGCAGCAGCTCGAGCTCCTCCATGGTTCAGCAGCTCATCACCGCTCAGCAGCAGCAACCTCCGCCATTTCCAATGGTTGTTCCTGCCTCAATGGTTCCTGTGGCTCTCGGGGGTCCCAAGCTTCGGCTGTCGCTCCCATCCAAGTTCGACGGAGACCCGAAACTCTGCACGGGGTTCATCACCCAGTGTTCCTTGCACGTTGAACTGATGGCCGACCATTCCTGCCCGAATGTGTAAAGGTGGCTTTCTGGTTTTCTACTCAACGGGAAAGGTTGGCTGGGTACACCTCTGGGGGAAAAAGGGAATGACGGTGACGGGGACCTACAGTTTTCCTCAGTGGTTCCGCAACGTTTTTCGAGGAACCCCCCGTGCATTTTCCCCCGGCGCGCTCCTAAAACCTATCCGGGGGGTTTGTTCGGGGGGACTCGCTGTGAAATTCCGCACCTTAGCCTCTGAATGTCAGGGAAAAACGGCCGCCTGTGTGAAACTTCGGGAAAAGGGTTTCTAAAACCCGGGGTTAAAGGGGACTCTTGGCCGCAAGGGGACATCCCATCTTTCCCTCAGTGACTTGACCCGGTTTTTGGGCCCCTGTATTGATCTGCGCTTCATTGAGGGGGAAGAGGGACTTGGAAGAGCGTCAGCTAGCCCAACCTCGCCGGTTTTCTCGCCGGGCCCGGGGTTTTCCAGGGCCTCCGCCCCAGTCGCCAACACCCCCCAAAGGAGCCCATGCAGATTGATGGGCCGCCCTCTGAGAAAGATTGGCCAGGTCGGAAAAGAACTTTTTCCCTACGGGTGAGTCCATACATTACCGGGAGGGTTGCCCCCAAACGCCCCAACCCTTTGGGGGGGGGGAAACTTCCACACCTGGGATCTGGGGGGAGAGGCATTTAGGTAAAAACCCCTCCTCTCCAGCCTGTTGTCCCAATGCAGGTCGTGTCAGAGGGGGAAAATTCTTTCCAGGTTCCGGATTTTTGGATTCGGGCTCGGGGGGGAACTTCACCCCAGTCCTAGTGAAGCAGTATGGGCCCCCCGGTGGCCCTTTCAAAAAAAAACGCTCGTCATCTCGTCCGTCAGCGGGGACTGTTAGGACACCACCCGTTTGTCACCAAGCCACTGTCCCCCCCACGTGGGGGTGTCTAAGAAGAAATCTCCTTCTACGTGTTCCTCAATCCTCTCAGCGGTCCCCCTTGGTCTTCCATGGCTGGGGCTTCATCCCCTACCTGGTGGTGTTTGGGGAGGTAACTCGTTTGGGGCCCCAAATGTGGGGGCGCTGTTTGGTGGCGCCTGCCTGGTGCTTTCCTGTTCCCGCTCGACCCCTTTGGAGCCGCTGCCCCTTTTTTGCCCCCTGATACCTAGAGTACGCGGATGTGTTCTCTGAAAGCAAATGAGTGTTTCCTCCCATCGTCCTTCACTGCCCCCTTGACTTATATGGTACCATCCTCCTGTGGCAGAGTCAACCCCCTTATTTTCCAGAGCGCAAAGCGTGTCGGAATACGTTTCCCGGAAAAACTCCGGGAAGGGGTTCATTCGTAATCCTCTCTCCTTTTTTCGTAAAGAAGAAGGAGGACCCCCAAGGCCCGATCGAAACCGGGCCTGAAAAGATACGGTGAAAAACCCCGGGACCCCTTTCCGTTATCACAAGCTCTTTGACCCTTGCGGGGCGCAAAGATCTTTTCTAAGTTGGATTGGAGGGGCCCCACAATTGGGGCCGAATCCCCAAGGACGAAATGGAAGCGGCCCTTAAACCAGGGACGGGCACTTTGAGACCTGGGGGAGCCCCTTTGGATGTTAAGCCCCCTTCCGTCTTCCAGGAGCTTGTGAATGACTTTTTCCGAGACTCCTTTTAAACCGGGGATGGTTTCCTGAGATACTCCTGACCCCAAACCCACCGCAGCCCTGCCTCTGGTGTTGAGGCATTCCGAGAGAACCAGCTGTATGCCAATAGGGAAGTGCCCTTCCCTCAACCGCCTTTCCCTTTTTTGGGGGGTTAAATCATTTTTGACCAAAGGCCCCAAGATGATCCAGTGAAACTGTCAGCCGTGTTGCAGTGGCCCCCGCCCAGTCGGTCTGCGAGCCATACAGCGCTTTCCGGGGTTTTTGTAACTACTATCGCCCAATTTTTTTCCCCACTTTTGTATGCAGTGGTCCCATAATGGCCCTCACAAAGAAAAAACCCCTAACCCGCACTGGCTCCCAAGTAAGAGGCTTTGTAAACTCAAATCTGCCTTTACCCAGAAACTTCCTTTTGCGGGGAAACCCCCGGAACCCTTCAGTTGGAGGTGGGTGCCTGTCTGTGGGGGTCGGGCAGTTTTTTACGCAAAAAGGCCCCCGGGCAAGACCGTAAAGTGTGGTTCTTTTCCAAGACGTTTTCCTGGTGAGAGGAATACAAATTGGGGCCGTGACTGTGGGCCCTCAAGCTGGCTTTGGAGGATGGCGTTTTTCTAGGAAGGGGTCGCCACCCCTTGTCTATTCGGGTCAAAAAACCTCCAATACCCAAAAGACGGCTCACGACTTAACCCCCCCGGCTAGGTGGCGCTTTCTTTTTCCCCCGGGTTTGACTTCCAGATTCACTTCCCGGGCCCCCGAGAAGAACTTAAAAACCTGACGCCCTCTCCCATGTCTCCCCTGTGGTGGTGAAGAAAACCCTCCAAGCATTAATTTTCCCCAGAACGTCTTATCTCGGCTGTCCCGTTGACCTTCGAAAGGTTTCCTCCCGGGGGAAACGTTTGCCCTGCTCTCCCCAGCGATTTGAAATGGGGACATTTCTCCCCTTTGGGGGCCCCCATCCCGCCGCCCGAAAAAAGTTTCCCCTTGAATCCCGGGTTTTATTGGTGGCCAGAGCTCGTTAAGGATGTCAAGGACTTCGTTGAGTCTTGTAATTCCTTTGCCCGGAAAAAAGACACCTCGTCACAAGCCGGCAGGGCTACTACATCCACTTCCCATCCCGACTACATGAGACCAACTTGCTATGGACTTTATAACCGATCTCCTCCTTCGGCGGGCAACACCCAATCATTTTGGGTGATCACAGATCGGTTCTCCAAGATGGCGCATTTTGTTCCTCTGCCCGGCCTGCCATCTGCCACCCGCCTGGTGGAGCTATTCTTCCATCATGTCTTCCGTCTACATGGGCTCCCTCAACAAATCGTCTTGGATCGGGGGGGTCCAGTTTGTTTCCAGGTTCTGGCGAGCCCTGTGTTCCCAACTCCAGGTGAAGCTCGACTTCTTTTTCTGCTTACCACCTCAGACTAATGGCCAGGTGGAAGGGTGAACCAGGTTCTTGGGATGTTACCTACGCCACTTTGTCTCTGCACGCCAAAACGATTGGTCCAACTTGTTGCCATGGGCGGAGTTTCTCTTATAACTCCCTAGACTCAGAGTCCGCGGGGGTTTCCCCCTTCTACATCGTATACGGTCTGCATCCCCGCCCACCTCTCCCTCTGGCATCTCCATCCGAGGTTCCGGCGGCAGATGCACTGGTCCAGGACATGAAGACCATCTGGTCCCAGACCCGCCAGTCTCTGCTCCGTGCTTCCGAGTGCACGAAGACTCAAGCCGACAAAAGAAGAAGTCCCCCTCCTGTCTTCTCCCAGGTGACAAGGTGTGGCTGTTCGGCCAGATATGTCCGTCTTAAGATGCCCTCCCTACAAACTGGGACCCCGCTTCCTGGGACCCTTCGAGGTTATCAGTCGCATTAATCCGGTTCTTACAAACTCCGGGTCTCCTACCATGAGAATCCTAACTCATTCCCACGTCTCATTACTAAAACCCCTGGGCCTTAACCGTTTTCTCTCAGAAGTCCCGTCCCTCCTCCTCTTTTGGTGATGTCCCAAATGTCTTTGAGGTCCCAAAGGGGATCTTTGGGGTTTAGGAGAACTAGAGGGAAACGGTACTTTCTAGTGGACGGGGGGGGGTTTTTGGGCCCCCAAAGGGGATGTTTTGGGGCGGGGAGAAAAATCCTGAAAAAGCAGCCTCATCCCAAAAAAACCCCCCACTCCAGGAAAAAGGGGGGGGGGGGCCCAAAGGGAAGGGGGTACTGTTTAAGGTTTCCCCTGCGACCTCAGTCCCCCGGGGGCAGGCGCAAACCCTTCCCGACAAAACCCCGCGGCGCCCCCTCCGCCCCCCACCCCGGGTCGGGGTCCCCTCACGCACCGGGCCTGCCCCCAGCACTTTTCTCGGGCCCCGCTTTCCGGCCCCTGGTTTCCCTCTCGGGTCCCCGGCTGGGGTGGCACCGCCCCCTAGTGTGCGGGGGGCCAAATTGGGAAATGTGAAAAATTTTAAAAGGGGCAGTGCGCCCGGGATTGGTATTGCCGGGCATGTTTTTCCTATTTAAGTCCGGGCCATTCCTGGCAGCCTTGCCAGATCCTTGATGCTTGTTCCCTTGGAAAAAGCGTTCCAGAAAGCCTTTGTCTTGCCTACCTGTGTACCGTACCCGTTGCTCCCGTCTACCGTCCACGAATCTTGCTGCCTGTCCTGACCTTCTGCCTGTCCACGTTTACGAACCAGAGCTGCCTGTCCTGACCTCCTGCCTGTCCCCGACTACGAGCCTGCCTGACGAATCTGTACCACACCTACCCTTGGCCGCCACCGCTGGCAAGCCCCGCCAGTGGAAAGCGACCTGGTAGACTCCCGCCGCAGCAAGTCCATCGCGCTTTGTGGCGGGCTCTGGTGAATACCGGGACCTACTTAGATTCCGCTCCCTGGTGTGGGCTTCCACCATCGCCTGCGGTGGTCCAGCGGATCCACCTCCAGACCGTTACAATTCATAGCTGTACTAGCTGAAAAGAGTGCTTCTACCCAATACTGAGCAAAAGGTCTGAATACTTAATACCATGTGATATTTCAGTTTTTTTTGTTTAATAAATTTGCTGTGAATTAATCAGCAAAAAAATTTACTTTCTTCATCTCACCAAATGGCTGCAATGAAACAAAGAGTGAAAAATTTAAAGAGGTCTGAATACTTGCCATACCCACTGTATGTAATGGCTTTTTATTTGCAGGATAATTTTACATTTTCATTAGCATCATGTTGGGGTAAGTTTTTTTTTTTATTACTTTTCATTCCATTTTTTGTGAGGTTGGATAAAAAGGCAAAATTGGCATCGTTTTTTTTCACGATCTTCAATGTACAGATTAAACAACATAATAATTTTATAAATTGAATTGTTACAGACATAGCAATACCTATTTTTATTCTTTTTTTTTAAAGGCCCAATATAGGACTAGACTATACAATTGCTTGATCACTTTTATAATACATAACAATACATTACTGTATGGCTATGCATTGTACTGTATGCAAGAGGAGCCTATTCGACTGTGGCTGTGGCTGTGGCAGAGCCTAATTGGCTGCTATACATGGCAGACCTGGAGGACATAATTTGTTCTCTGGCTGCCATGTATCAACAATAAAGCCAGATTCAGACATTGGATTTTTTGTGGATTTTTGTTGTGGATGGATCTAAACTGGTGGATGAGCATATAGACGTAGAGTAAAAAACCAATGCAAATTTTTCAAAATGGTTTTACACTTTTCAATCCAAGGGGTAAAAGGTGAGTTGAGTCTTACTTATTTACATCTTTGGATATATAAGCACTATATGGGCATTTTCGATAGTTTTTTAAAAATGTTTTCAACTTTTTATCATGTTTTTGAAAAGTTTAAGAAAATAGGCATGAATGAATGAATAAAAAAGCATGAACAGTTCAAAGGCTGTTATGTATTTTCTTTACAGTTTGTAATGTAAGGTCTATTTCAATCCAGGAAAAAAAAAATCAATAAACAAACAAGTAATATTTGATGTAAAATAAAGTGGGTCAAATAATTCAGCAGTGAGTTGGCAAATATGTGTTTTTTCAGTGAATCAGATGTTGTTTTTATAAAGCTTCTGTGCTGCTAGCTTGTTTTCAGTTAATACCTCTAGCTTTTTAGAATTGGAACAGAAAATACAAACATGTCCCACAATAGTTTTGGGACAAATTTCCCCCCTTGAAAAAATTTTAATTTTTTTTAAACCGGGGGGGTTTTTTTTTTCCCTTTTTTTCCAGGGGGGGTTTAAAAAAAAATTTTCCCTTTTTTTTTTTTTTAAAAAATTTTTAACAAAAAAAATTTTTTTCCCCCCCCAATATACCTTTTTAATTTTTTTTTTAACAAATTAAAAAAAAAAAATTTTTTTTTAAAGGGTTGGCTTTTTTAAAAAGGAAAAAATTTTTTGGGGGGGCCGGGGGTTTTCCCGGGAACCCGGGGTTTTTTTTCCCGGTTTGGGGAAAAAAAAGGCCCGGGGAAAAATTTTTTTTTTTTTAAATGGGGGGGAAATTTTTTTTTTAAAAAAAAAAATTTTTAAAAATTTTTAAATTTCAAAAAGGGGGGGGGGTTTTTGTTTTAAAAATTTTTTTTTTTCCCCCCCTTTTTTTGGGGTGGTTTTTTTTTAAAAAAAAATTTTTTTAAAAAAAAGGGGGTTGGCCGGGAAAAAAAAAAAAAAAAGGGGGGTTTTTTTTTCTTCTTAAAAAATTTTTTTTTTTTAAAAAAAAAAAAAAAAAAAAAAAAAAAAAAAGGGGGCCCCCCAAAAAAAAAAATTTTTTTTTTTTTTTTTTTAAAAAGGGGGGGAAAAACCCGGTTTTTTTTTTTTCCCCCAAAAAAAAGGGGAAAAAAAAAACGCCCTCAAAAGGGGGGGGGGAAAAAATAAAAATTTTTTTTTGGGGGGGAAAACCCCCAAAATTAAGCGGGAAAAATTTAAAAAAGGGTTTCCCAAAAGGGGCCCTTTTTTTTAAAAAAAAAAAAATTTTTTTTTTCATTTTTAAACCCGGTTTTTTTTTTTTTGGATTTTTTTTTTCCCCTTTTTTTTTTTTTAAAAAAAATTTTTTTTTTGGGTTTTTTAAAAAGGGGGTTTTTTTTTTTTTGGGAATTTTTTGGGGGGTTTTTTTTAAAAAAAATTTTTTTTGGGATTTTTCTTTTTTTAATTTTTAAAAAAAAAAACCCCCCCCAAAAAAAAAAGGGGGTTTTTACCCCCCGGAAACTTTTTTTTTTTTTTTTTGGGGGGGGGGGAAAAAAATTTCCCGGGCCCCCCCCAAAAAAAGGGGCCGGGCCCTTTTAAAATTTGCCCCCCCCTTTTTTTAAACGGGCGCGGGGGGGGGGGGGTTGGGGGGGCCCCCCCCAGGGGGGGGGGGGCCCCCCGGGGGGGAAAAAGGGGTAAGGAAAGTATTAAAGGGTTTTTATTTTTAAGGGTTCTATATAACCCGCTGCCTTTCGGAAACCTATATTTACCTTTTCTGAGTGGACCTATTATGCCTGCCTGAGGAAAAAACCCCCTTTTTTATGCCTTTTCTGGGGGGAAAATATATATTTTTCCGCCTTTTCCCCGAGGAAAACCCATATATACCTTTCCTGTGGGGCCTATAATCCCCGCCTGCCTGAGGGGGGCCCATTTATAACGGGATTTGGGGGCCTATATTACACCTGCCCTTTCCCGGGAGACCCCATATCTACCCCCCGGCTGAGGGGGGGCCTTATATATTAGGCCCGCCGAGAGGGCCTATATATGCTTCCTGTGGAGCCTATATATTTCAGCGAGGGGGGCATGCCCCCTGAGGGGACCTTATATACCCGCCTGTTGCAGGGACCTTCCTTTTATTACCTTCCTGGGCCTTCAGGGACCTTTTAATTCCCGCCCGTGGGGGCCATATTACTGTTCCTGCCTTCCCCAGGAGAAACCCAATATTTTTCATGCCTTAGGTGAACCCATATATTTCCCGCTATCTTTAGGGGGTCTATATATACCTTTCCCACCTGGGGGGGAAACCCATACCCTGCCTCCTGAGGGGAAAAAATAGTTCCCACCTAACCCGAGGGACCTATACATGTCTTTCCCAAATTTAGGGGGGTTTGGGCCCATTTCAACCCCCCTAACTGATGGGACCTATACACCTGCCTAAGGAGGGAACCTATATAACTTCCTATCTAAGGGGACCTATACACCTACCTAACTGAGGGGATCTATAGAGCTTCCTATCTGATGAGAGGAGCTATAGAGCTACCTTACTGAGGGGACTTTTATACTTTTAAGTATGGAGCTGCTAAAAACGTGAGAATTCTAAGATGTGTATGTGGCAAACTCTGCAGAGACGAGTCGTGGTGAGGAGAGGTCATCATGGCGGTCTGGGCCGAAAGGAAAAAAAACAAGGGGGGAAAACGACCCCCTTTTCTGTTTTGGGGACCTTGCCCGGCACAGTCGGGTGAAAACTGAAAACTTGTTGGTGTCCCTGGAAGAGATGTTAAAATCGCTAGGGGCAAGATGTCCCGTAGGTCCCTCCCCGCAATCTTTCCCAAAGGGGCATGGTAAGGGGGGGCCCCATGGTTTTTGGGTTTTAATCTTTAATTTCCCGTTGGTGTGCCCCCTGCAGAAAATTTTGTCCAATTTTTACATTTACAGAAAGTTTTCAGGAAAGTTACTTACTGAAGGGGGGACCTTTCCTAAAAATAGCCCCCACCTACCCTTGGCAATTTTTTGGCCAGAGGGGGAAGGTTTAATAGGGGGGCACTTGAATGACAGCATACTGCAGTACACAAGTACCATAGTATATTGTACTAGAAATCAAAGGTGGAAAAGTCAAATGGGAAAAAAAATTTTCAAAAAAAAAACCTAACCCCCTTTAAAAACTTATCCCTGAAACGCTTTTTGCTGACAGAAGGGGTTATTTGGGTTAAAAAAAAACTAGTAAAAACACTTAAACACTCCCTTTTTAAATCTTTGGGATAACAGACCCCTAAAATAAGCATAACGTTTTCATTAATATCACATAGTAAGTTTCCACAAAAAAAAAATCCCAAAAAATGGTTTTTTTTCCCCGTTCACCCTATTTTTTTTAATATTTTTGTATTAGTCTGGTCCTCCAAAACCATTTCAATTTCTAATGTGGCCACATGGGAAAATGAATTGCCCACCCCTGGTTTAACCCCTTTAGAACAAATCTATTTTGACCTTTGGAACAGCAAAAATGTTTTAATTGCATTCTTAAAGCCATAACTTTTTTACTTTTTAGTTCATATAATTGTAGGTTTGTATTTCACAGAATAAGTTTAATTTTATCAAACTTTTGGATGGGGCCATCCTCCTGACTCCCCAACCACGAACATTTACCGGGACCTCTTAAGTCATGCAGTTACTATATAAAATGAATGAATACCTCACCATAGATATCCCCATCATACTACTAAAAAACAAATCCACTATACCAAGACCAACATTACCAATAACGATATCACATAAGGATCCAATTATACCGCCAGAACACGACCACAAATTACCACCAAATAGTGACTGAATAATACACCTATACTATTACTGAATAAAGATCAATATTACAGCCATATACTGGTATATACCAGTGTACACAGGTGCCCTACAAACTATATATTACCATCAACCAGTGACCATATAGTGGTAGATACGTGTACAAAGGCTCTGCAGACATGTATGTGATTACAGTGCAGTTACATTTTGTGACTCACATGTGACGTTCCTCTGACGAGTATTTGACTTTCCCTGTTGCTCTGCATCCAATCCATTCCGCCATGATGAATTATCCCGGCCACCACTCGACCCTGCAGATTTTGACACAAATATCTTAGAATCCCACTTTTCCAGCAGCTCACTCCCTGCCCCCCACCTCTGTACAAAACTTCCCAGAAGTGGTAGAGTGGTTACACGCCATAGGTTAGAGACCCAGTCTCCTAGAGGAGAGGGGAGGAACAGAGGATTCACCTCATGGAGATTGTGATACAGCTATGGCCTGTACCCCTCGTATCATATTACCAGGTAGACCCCCATTAGGTTGGTAGGCCCTAGGTAGGTAGGTTAGTAGGCTCAAGGTAGGTAGTTGGTCCTAGGTAGGTAGGCAGTAGTTAGGCAGGTCTCAATTAGGATGGCTACAGGTAGGTAAGTAGATTGGCCCTAGGTAGGCAGAAGTTATGCCCCAGTTAGGTATGCAGCCCCCAGATAGATAGGCTGTAGGTAGCCCCCAGGTAGCTAAGTAGGTGGGCCACAGGTAGGCTGTAGGTGGGCTCCAGGTAGGTAGGCAGTACATAGGTCTCAGGTAGGTAGGCCCCATGTAGGTAGGTAGATTGGTCCTAGGTATGTAGGCAATAGTTAGGCCACAAGTAAGCTATAGGTGGGGCCCACATAGGTAGGTAGTTAGGTAGGTAAATAGGTTATAGGGGGCCCCAAATAGGCAGGCAGGCATTAGGTAGGCAATAGGGGCCTTATATGTAGGCAGGCATGGTTTAGGTAGGCTAGAGGGAGTCATATAGGTAGGAAGGCAAGATTTAGGTTGGGTATAGAGGCCATATAGGCAGGTAGGCAGGGTTTAGGAAGAGTATAGGAGTCATAGAGGTCGGGTATATGGGCCATGTGCTGCTTATAGACATATATAAATGTTTGTACTTGTAATTCAATATGGTAATTTAATATGGCTTACATGCATTAGTTAAATAAGTAATGCCTTTGGTGCCACCTTGTGTCCTTTGTTTGCGGGTTTCCAAGTTTGTTTTTTCCCCCTGCCTAAGGGAATTTTTTTGCATTATGGGTAATACTCATTTCCCCCTCATTCTACACAGGAGGACTATCACCATCTCATCCTATCTGTGAAGCATAGTTGGAAAAGCTTTTGGCGGGGAAATTCTACATTTCTGTTTATAAGCACTGCTGGTACAGTTTAAAAACTTGTTGTATGTGTTTGACAGTTTATAGTGCTGTTACAGTTTGGCCTGGATTTTCCACCAGAAAAGTTTACTGTTTTTACCTTGACACTGTTTTTTTTTTTTTACAAACAGCCTTGTGATTTAATGAAAATTTTTGTTTGTTCATCGTTTTACCCAATCCTACACCTTTTAATAAAATTCAGACTTAAAAAACCGGTTTGTAATTATTGACAAGAGGAAGGCTTTTAGTGCCTGTCGACTCCCAATAGACCCCGGGGTCGGAAGTGGGGGGGACAGAAAAAACCTGCTAAAAACAAGAGGAAAATAAACAAAACAGAGGTCGCCCCGTGCCCGTCCCCTGCAAGAAAACAACAAAAGCGCCCTCTAAACATCACACCAGCCCAAAAAGCCACTTCCCTCAAAAACAAGATCAAGACCCAGCTCCTCCAAGATCATCTGGGGCAGTGAGCCCGCATCCCCGTGAAAGGCTGAAGCACAAAGGCTCGAGCTGTTTTCCCTGAAAAAGTTTGCAACGAGTTAAAAAAAGCTCCCGGGAAGCAAGGGGGTAGAAAACAAGCATCCCTGCAAGCAGAGAAAGCACAACAAGGGCCTCATAGAGCGGAAAGGACCCCACAAGTAACACGGAGAAGCCACTATTGAGAAAGAAACAGCACTGCCAAGCTGAAGCAGAAATCTTAAAAGCAGCTGCATCCCGGGGGATGCCCCAGGGACACAGTAAGTGTTGGCCTAAAAGCAAACCCCTCAGATCCACACAGCGCACTTCAAGTAGCCATCAACACTCCATTAGCGCTCTCAGCCTGCTCAAGAAACCAAAATATCTCGCTGAGCCAAACCCCAAAGACCCTATCCTGCAGAGGGACCTGATTTCAGACCACGTTCTAAAAGCAAGAGGATGCAGAGCAGCTGATAGGGAACAAGGGGATTCACCACTAACAAAAGGATCCAGTCTTCTTTCCCAGCCAAGGAAGTTCTTCCCCCTAAAGAGTAGTACTGCGGACTGATAAAGATTCCTAACAGGTATGATATACACCTCACTCACACCAAACAATTCTCCCGACCCATTTCAGTCCCAAATAGCCACAAGGACTTTGCAAATTTCTTGCTCGACGTGAGCTGTCAAAAAAAGGATTTGTAAGGTCAGGATCGCCCGGAAAACTATAAAGTTTGGGCGATCCTTTTCCAGTATACAATCAGAATTTGGGAAATTTGTCATGTGGGGAAGATTTAGACCCCTTAGTAAAGGGGCCGGGAAATTAATCTGCTGACATGCTAAGAGGATAAAGAAATTACAAAATTACCAGAAACGGTCTTAAAATAAACCGGGAGAGACTAGAGAGTTTTGGGTTCACGGGCTATAAAAGCGCTTGTTCAAAAGAATTGATGATTTCCCCTAGAATACCAGTAAGGGAACCAAAATTTGGGAAACTAAGTGACTTGCTAATGAATACAGGTTGAAAAAGCAGAGGAGATTACCAGGTTTTTCATTTCTTGAACACCCGTGGGGTAAACCCCCATGTAAAAAAGCCCCTTTAAAAACCTACAAATAAGGGGCCACAGGGGTCGGGTATAAACAAGCTCACAATGTACCTTTTTTCCCCCTTTGTGTGTTTGTGGTTTTGTTCACAGCAAGAAAAGATTAAAATGTCCTAGCTTTTTTTTACAATGTCATGTGTCACTCCCCCGGGTTTTAAGCTCATAGAACACCATGACATTTCACAAAACCAATATGTCTCCTACAGATTACTCTCACGGGTCTTCAACTCCTTTCCACCAGGACGCCAGCAAGGATCCCAAAAGCAGTGCCCTTGCAAAAGGAAGCACATTCCCTCTAAATCGGGCTTCAGAGAAAAGTCGATGGAAGAACGAAAAAACCCTTCCTCAAGGAGAACAACATATGCTACAAAGTTGCTTGTCGCATCACACTTTGCAAGGACTGTAAGGCAGGTAAAATGTACAGATGTGACAAAAGACACAACACGCTTTACACCCGGGCCGCACCATGGCTTTTACTCAAAAGGGAAGGAAAAGGGAAGGGGGAAAATAAGTAACAGATAAAAATTATTTCCCGGCGAAACCAAAAATGGGGGGTCCTTCCCAAAATATACAGAGTTCCCCCCCCCCAAAGACAAAATCAAATCTTTAAAAAAAAAAATAAAAATCTTTCCCAAAATTCTTTTCAAAAATTTCATCAAAAAACCCTTTTCCCCTTTTAAAGGTGAGGACGTTAATGGCAAAAGTTCTCCGGCCCCCTTTTCATGCCCAAAACCCCCCTTACCCCCAAGAGTGCAAAAATCCAACGGGGAAAACTCACCAAATTTGGGAAAAACCCAACCCATTTGGGTTCTCTGAAAAAACTTTATCCAAGCAAAAATAATTTCCGGGGGGAAAATTTTTTAGATTACAAAAAAAAGGGGAAAAAAGGCTTCCGTAACCGAAAATTGTTAGGGGGGAAAAAAAGAGGGCTTTTCTAAGGGAAAAAAAAACCCCCCCAAAACACACCCCATTAAAAGGCCCCTTTTTCTTTACCGGGGGAAAAAATTCCATAAAAAAAACCCCCAAATTTTCCCTTTCCCCCACCTTTAAAACCACCCCCCCGCCAAACCCCCCCCCCAACCAACGAGCCGCCCCTGGCAACAAAAGTCCCCACTTGGGCCCAAACCCCCCCCAAAACGGGGGGCCCCCCCCGGGGGCAGGAAGCCAAACCCCCCCTCAAACACGCACAAAGCCGCGGGGCCCCCCCCCAGATTTTTTTTCCCCCCGGAAAACCTTTTGGCCCACCCCAACCCCCCAAAACCCCTTTCCCCCCCTTTCCCGTGGTGGCCCCCCGTAAAAACCCGGGAACTACTGGCCCAAAAACACCTTCCAAAAAGCTCCCAAAATCGGGCAATCGACCAAACCACCCCCCCCAAAAAAAAGGGGAAAAACCCCCCAGGGGGATTTAAAAAAGGGGGGGTCAAGGCCGAAAAGCTTTTTTAAAAAAATCCCTTGGAACACACCTTTTCTTTTTTTTGCTTTCCCCCGGGAAAAAACCGGGGCCGGGCAGGGGGTTTTACTGCACAAACAAACCCCCAAAAACAAAGTGGCCCCAAAATGCATAACCCGGTGGCCCCCCTCTGCAGGGAAACCACCTTTCCACGGGCCCTTTTAAAGGCCCGGGCCCCCCCGCACCAAGGGGCAACCCAGCCGGTGGGAGCCCCCCCCCCAACCCCCAAGGGAAGCTTGGATTTCAACCAAAAGCCCCTTGGGCCCCGCCCCAAGGGGCCAAAAAACTTTTTCCCCCAAAGCCCCCCGGGGGGCCCCCAAACCCCAAACCGCCCACGAAAAACCAGGACGGACTTTTTAACCCCCCACCTTTTCCAGGGGGGCAAAAAAAAGGGTCACGAAAAACCAAACCCCGCAAAGGAACCAAAAACCAACAGACTAAACCCTCAAGGCCCCCCAAAACCAAACCCAACCCCCCCAAAGGGCCAAAACCACCACCCCCTTCGACCCCCAAAACGCGTTAAACTCCTGGGAAACCACAAAAACTTTTCAAACCAGGGGGGACACAAACCCCAAAAGGGGCAAAAGGAAACCTCCCACTCCCCCCCGGAAAAACCCCCCCCCCCCCCCAAAAATTTGCCCCTTTTTTTAAAAAAAGCCTCCAAAAAAGGGCCTCTAACTTTCCCCAAAAAAAAACCCCGCGGACGGGGCCCAAATAAGCAAGGGCACGGCGAAAAACCCAAAAATGCCAGCCTTCAACCAAAACGCCCTCGGGCTCTTTTTTAAAAAAACCCCCCCCGGGGGGGGCGCGTTTTTTAAAAGAATTTTTTGGAAAAAGGTAAAAACCCCCAAAAAAAAAAGGGGGCCCCCCGGGGGGTTTTCCACAAAGGGGGCCCCCAAAAAAAAAACGCAAAGAGACACACCCCAGACCCCGAAAATCCCCCTCCTCCCCACCCAAGCGGGCGTTTGGCGTGGTCGCCCAAAAAGCCCCAAACACGCTAGACATTTTCTTTTTTGGGGGCAGCACCCCAAAAAGGGCCCCCTTTAAACCTTCCCCCTTTTTTAAGTTTTTTTTTTTCCTGGGAAAACCCAAAATTTTAAACGTTAACAAAAAGGGGCCAGGGAAACCCCAACAAAGCGGGCCCCTTCCGGACCCCAACCCCGGCTCCCCCAAAAAACCCCTTTCCCCCAAACCCATCTACAACCAAGGAATAAGTGGCAAACCACCAAACCTAACCTCAAAATTGGTGATGTCGTTCTTATAAAAGACTGTCAATCACATAGAAACGAATGGGCTCTAGGACTTATCACAAAACACTCCAAAAGCGAAGACGGAAGCATACGCAAAGTAGAGGTCAAGGTGCACAGGCAGAATAAGACTAAACTGTTCCTCAGACCAGTTACTGAACTCATATTACTGTTTTCTTCTGAGGACTCTGTTAGTGGCATCAATTGACGCCAGGCGGGGAGTGTGCTGCTTATAGACATATTAATGTTTGTACTTGTAATTCAGTATGGTAATTTAATATGGCTTACACACATTAGTTAAATAATTAATGTCTTTAGTGCCACCTTGTGGCCTTTGTTTGCAGGGTTTCACAAATGTTTGTTGTTTCCTGCCTAAGAGGAAGTTCTTTGCATTATGGGTAGATGATTCATTTCACCTCATGTCTACACAGAGAGGACATCATCAGCCATCTCATCTCTACTCTTGTTGAAGCATAGTTGGTAAGCTGTTAGGCTGTGGAAATGTCTAGCTATATCTAGCTTCATAAGCACTGCTAGTACAGTTTAGAACTTGTTGTATGTACAGTCATGGCCAAAAGTTTTGAGAATGACACAAACATTATATTTTCACATGATCTGTTGCCCTCTGGTTTTTATGTGTGTTTGTCAAATGTTTTTATCACATACAGAAATACAAGTGCAATCATATCATGATTAACAAAAGCTTTTATTGACAGCATGAGTTAATGCAGCAAGTCAATATTTGCAGTGTTGACCCTTCTTCTTCAGGACCTCTGCAATTCTCCCTGGCATGCTCTCAATCAACTTCTGGACCAAATCCTGACTGATAGCAGTCCATTCTTGCACAATCAATGCTTGCATTTTGTCACAATTTGTTGCTTTTTGTTTGTCCACCTTGATGATTGTCCATCTTGATGATTGACCACAAGTTCTCAATGGGATTAAGATCTGGGGAGTTTCCAGGCCATGGACCCAAAATCTCTATGTTTTGTTCCCTGAGCCATTTAGTTATCACCTTTGCTTTATGGCAAAGTGCTCCATCATGCTGGAAAAGGCATTGTTGATCTCCAAACTGCTCTTGGACGGTTGGGAGAAGTTGCTCTTGGAGGACATTCTGGTACCATTCTTTATTCATGGATATGTTTTTAGGCAAGACTGTTAGAGACCCGATTCCCTTGGCTGAGAAGCAACCCCACACATGATGACTACGGATCTTTACAGTTGCCATGGACAAGACTGGGGTACGTCACTTTCTTCTCTGCAGCTGTTTTCCGATGTTCCAAACATCGGCAAAGGGGATTCATCTGAGAAAATGACTTTACCCCAAGTCCTCAGCAGTTCCACTCCCTGTCCTTTGGCAGAATATCTCTGTCCTGAGTTTTTTTCCGGAGACGAAGTGGCTTCATTTGCTGCGGACCCTCTTTGACACCGGGCCTTGCTCCATGAGTCTCCGCCTCACTGCGTGCGATCACTCAACCTGCCTGGCTGCCATTCCTGAGCAGCTCTACACTGCTGTACCCATCCGACTGAAACACTTTAAGGAGGGTCCTGGCCTTGCTGGTCTTCTTGGCCCGAAGCTTTGGACAATGGCACCTCTCCCTTGAATTCCTTGATGAGCATTTGTTACTGAGTGCAATCTTTCTAGCGTGATACCCTCCTGTTAGGCCATTTGAGCATGCCAATGATGATGCACAAGTTCTTTAGAGATACCAGGTTAACAGAAGAGAAACAATGTAATGCCAGTCACCAGCCTCCTTTAAAGTGTCCCGTGTGTGATCTTACTTAATCATGACAGATTGACTCCAGCCGGTCCTCTCAACACCCACACCTGTGTTAATGGAGCAATCACTGAACGATGTAAGCTGTCCTTTTTAAGACAGGCTGCAATGTAAGTTGAAATGTGTTTTGGGGGAAAAGTTCATTTTTCTAGCAAATTGACTTTGTATTACTTGCTGTAGCTGACACTCTTCATAACTTCTGGAGTATGTAACATTGCCCTTATAAACCTGCCCATGATAGACTTTGTAAAAATTAACACATTGTACATCCTCAAAACTTGGCCATGACTAGTTATGACAGTTACCCTGTGCTGTTATCAGATTGACCCAAGCATGTTGTCCACCTGTAAGTTTACTGTATTCTACCTGTACACTGTTTTTATTTTTGTTACAAACAGCCAGTATTTCTATGGTACATTTTTGCTTTGTCCATCATTTGACCAATCCACATCCTGTTAATAAACTACAGACTCAACCGCGTAATCATTGACAAGCTAGGAAGGCGTTACGCTGCCCTGACTCACTATATCCAGACCCGGCGGTACCGTGAAGTGGGCAGCCAGCCATAAGTAGACAGGCAGGTTAGGTAACTATAGGGCCCCTTATCAGGTTTAGTATCCATGGGGCCCATATATGTAGTAGCAGGGTCTGGTATTAAAGGCCCCAATAGATAGGCAGGGTTTAGGTGCTATAGCAAGCCCCAATAGGTAGCTAGCCATGGATTTCAGGTAGCATAGGGCTCACCCTAGGTAGATACCGTTTAGCTGGGTTAGAGGCCTAAGGTAGGAAGCAGGTTTCCTGTACTAGGACCCATATAGGTAGCAGCCTGGTTAGGCTAGCTTAGGTCCATAATAGCCCGCCCAGGTTATGCCTTGGACCATATATGCCAGCCCTGCTACCCTGCCCTGCCCCAGCTATAGCCAGCCCTGGCTACCTGCCCTGCCCCTGCATGCCCGCCCGGGTACCTCCCTGACCAGCTATATGCCAGCCCCGGTACCCGCCCCGACCAGCTGCTCCCCCCTGGCACCTGCCGACCACTGCATGCCAGCCCTGGGTACCTCCCTGACCCCAAAATGCCCGCCCGGTACCTGCCCTGACCAGCTATATGCCAGCCCTGGCTACCTGCCCGACCAGCTAGCCAGCCCCGGCTACCTCCCTGACCAGCTATATGCCAGCCCTGCTACCGCCCCGACCGATTACTGGCCCTACCTGACCGATGACTGGCCCACCCGGTATTACTGGGGGGAGCCCAGTACCTGGCTGATTAATGGGGGGGGGCAGCCCCAGCTACCTGGCTGTTACTGGGGGAGCCCTACTACAAAGGCTTTTCTGGGGGGACCCTAGCTACCTGGCTATTAATGGGGGCAGCCCCAGCTACCTGGCTAGTTTCGGGGGCGCCCTAGTACCGGCTAGTTACGGGGGGTAATTACAGGGTAGGCCCCGTCACCTACCAAATTAATGGAGGAAGGCCCTGTTTACCCACCTAATGGGGGGTACCTATTTACACCACTTACTGACATTTTTTTTTTCTAATTTTTTTGGGTCTAACAAGCTGTTTGGGGGGAAATTTAAGGAAAAATGCTGGAAAAAAAGAGGATCTAAGTTATTTGTGGGAAATTCTACAGAAACAGTAGTGGCCACAAAAGACATTTCATCTTACCGGCAGAGAAAGAAATGGAAGGGGGAAAGACTCATCAGGGAAGACGTCTGGGGGTTTGGGGCCCAAAAGGGGAAAAAAAAGGAGAAAGAACAACTCCCATCAGAGATGACTTCCTGGAGTCCCTTTTGCACGGTAAGTTACTTTTTTGTTGATCAGTGCTGTATTCATGGATGGTGACCTGACTATGGTGATTTATTGGTTGTGGTTATGTTGGTCCTTATGTATGTATGTGGGCTTGTCCCTGATTGTAAAATAAGTGACCCCCCGACTCGTGAGAGGGTTTCTCTGCCCACTTTTCTTTTTTGTTGTGTGTAGGGGGCTCTCACAGGAGAGTTTTGGGGCAT
Source organism: Phyllomedusa bahiana (assembly GCA_025379985.1). NCBI lineage: Eukaryota > Metazoa > Chordata > Amphibia > Anura > Hylidae > Phyllomedusa > Phyllomedusa bahiana. The sequence continues at coordinate 22,358 of JAODAL010039723.1, forward strand.
TTTTGTGTAGAAAAGTACAGCATTTAACTGCTTGCCTTTCTGCACCAAAAAACATAAAAAAAAAACGCTGCGTGTGAAAACACTTTATAGTGTATTTATTTTTGAAAACGCGAGCTGCGAGAACAAGGGAATTTTTTAAGTGGATATTGTATGTGGGCTGCTGGGGGTTAGTGCCAGGGGGTGATTTTTTTCCCGTCCGGCCCCCGCCCACACATGAATGGTTCTGGATGCTTTACGGGCATAGACAGACGGGGTATCGCTCACCCTTGTTTCTCCGAAAAGCTTTTTTCCAGATGTTCCAAAAATTCGGAAAAGGGGGTTCATCTGAGAAAATGACTTTTCCCCCTCCTCAGCATCCACCCCTGTACCTTTGGGAGAATATCATCTGTCCCCTGTGTTTTTTTTTGGAGAGAAGTGGCTTCTTTGCTGCCCCCTTGCACCGGCCCTTTCTCCAAAGGGCTCCGCCTACAGTGGTGCAGATCACTCACACCTGCCGCGCCCTTCCCCGACAAGCCTGCACGGAAACACTTTTAAAGACGGTCCTGGGGGCTTGTTTGGTCTTTTCTTGGGGCCCTGGAGCCTTTTTGGGAACAATGGAACTCCTCCTTTAATTCCTGTGAGCATAGATTGTTTTTTGAGGTGCAATCTTTCTACTGTGATACTCTTCCTTTAGGCCAGTTTTGAGCATGCAATGTGACTGCACTGTTTCTTTAGAGTAACCATGGTTAAAGAAGAAAAACATGATGCCAAGCACAGCCTCCTTTTAAAAATGCCAGGGGTGATTCTTTCTTAATCAACAGATTGATCTCCCCCCCTGTCCTCATCAACACCCAACCTGTGTTTAAAGGAGCAATCACTGAAACAATGTTTTGGTCCTTTTTGGCAGGCCTGCAATAAGTGGGAAAAGTTTTTGGGGGAAAAAGTTCATTTTCTAGGCAAAATATTGACTTTGCAATTAAATTTTGGGAATGATAACTCTTTTAACATTTGGATATATTAAATTGCCATTATAAAACCTGATCAATAGACTTTTTAAAATTTAACATTGTATCATTTTCAAAACTTTTTGGGCCCTGGCTGTAGTTATGACGATTATACTGTGCTGTTATTCAAAATTTACCAAGCTTTGTCCACCAAGTAAATTTACGTATTTTTACCCTTTTCATTTTTTATGTTTGTTACAAACAGCCTATGTGTTTCTAAAAAGCCCTTTTTTTTTGTCCACATTTTACCCATCCTACATCCTGTTAATAAAACTACAGACTTCAAACACGGTCGTAATCATTGACAAGTAGGAAGGCGTTTAGCTGCCTGTCGAGCTCCATATAGACCCCGGGGGTACGTGAAGTGGGGGCAGGACAGGCCATATAGGTAGACAGGCAGGGTTTAGGTAACTATAGGGGCCCCATATATGCAGGCAGGGTTTAGGTATCTATAGGGGCCCATATATGTAGGTAGGCAGGGTTTAGGTAGTTATAAGGGCCCCATATAGATAGGCAGGGTTTAGGTAGCTATAGAAGCCCCATATAGGTAGGCAGGCATGGATTTAGGTAGCTATAGGGGCTCATATAGGTAGATAGGGTTTAGGTGGGTTATAGGGGCCATAGAGGTAGGCAAGCAGGTTTTTAGATAGGGTATAGGACCATATAGGTAGGCAGGCAGGGTTTAGGTAGCTATAGGGGTCCATACAGGTAGGCAGGCAGAGTTTATGAAGTTATAGAGACCATATAGGTAGGCAGGGCTGTTAAAATAATAATAGCTTACTTACCTCTCTCCATGGACCCCCGATGCAACATGCTCCAATCCTTGTGCTCAGCACGGGCACACTAGGATGTGATGTCATTGCGTCATCCATGTCAGCACTGTGGGCTGGTGCCTGGTAGGCTTAAGACCTAAGGCCTATCAGGGAGATTAGCAGAGCAGAGTTCCGGCGGCGCTCCGCTCTGCTAACACTGGGCAGTCCTGCCTTTGAACACTCGGGATAGAGGGCCCAGGTGTTCAGAGGCAGGATGCGCTGGGCCCCGTCTCACACCGCAGTGAACTGTTATGTTCATTGCCGGTGGGTACAGGAGTGGCACTACCAGGGTAGCAGACATGGTAGCAGCTGTCCCTGGACCAGGCCCCCTAAAGGCCTACGCCCCAAAGCAGCTACTATGTCTGCCACCCCAGTAGTTATGCCCTTACTTAACCCTTTCATTGCCACAATCCGTAACCACGGCATAATCAAAGGTCATTCCTCTGCTCCAACGGGTGATCAGGACTCCCGGTGACCCAATGGAGCAGGGAAAGGTCTGTACAGTCAGCCCTGGGGACCTAGAGAAGCCCCAGGGCTGTCTGTATAGGGAACCAGCATTCAGGTCACACTGTGTGCTGCCCTGACTGCTGTATGTGTCAGTATGACACAGAAGGTAATGTATTGGCATTTTCATATATGCTATTACTAAGTGTAAAAAAGAATTTAAAATTTTTTTAAAGTGTAGAAAATCAATAAAATAATCAAATAAAAAGAGATGGGTGTTGTAAAGGGGATTACCAATGACCTATCACAACATCCTATAAATTCCTACCTCCTTGACAGGGTAGCTGCCCTGAAAAGGGCAACCTCACGCTATCGAATGTTTTCCAAAAAAATCCTTTTTAATGTGTTTTCTAGTATTGAATAGATGACGGTTCTTCATGTAAATAATAATTACCACCTGTAGGTAAATATGAGCAAAATCTTGTGCTTAGCAGAGGAAAAAAAATACAAAATGTAATAAAGTAACCACATTAAAGAGATCCAATAGGTGCTAGAATTAATGAAAGATTGACAGACAGATTACCTGTTGCCGACATGAGAACTCGAATTTTATTTAATAGTGTAAAACAGATCGGTATTATCCTTATAAGGATAGAATAAAGAAGCAGTGGTGTCCAGAAGTGTGGAAGAGCGCATGTTTCAAACTCATTATGTACAGAAACTAAGTAAGGCTGACTGGGCAACAAATGAGCAGGCTACTCACAAAGAATATGCCATCGGAGAGGTCAGCACATGCTGAAAAAGGAGATAATAATACCCATTTAGCCATTAACAAGCATGATACAGAGCAAGATGAGAAGTCCCTAAAAATGTACAATATGCAAGACAATCCCCGCTAAGAATGCTACATGTTTTAAAGAAACGGTCTTCATTCCAAAAAAAGAGCAGAATAAATGAAATGGCTTAAAGGGTAAGTATCAATATTAGAGTTACAACGAATACAGTATGCCCTAGATCAGGGGTGTCAAACTCGTTTTCACCGGGGGCCACATCAGACTCAACGAGTACCTTAAACGGCCTGTAAAGGGCCTGATCATAATTTTAGAACTTACTTGTAGGTAGATATGTGGGTTATAAAGCCCCTGTATGATGGTACAATTTTATTTCGGGACCACATGCTAGGTTGATTCGGTTCTTTGCCCCACTGTATCAACAGTTTTTTTAATTCTGCCTCTGACGGCCTAGGTTAATATGCCTCGCCATATAGATAAGGGGTGATCCCCCACATAGCCCCCTGTAGCCAGGGAGATAGCCCACATTAGCACCCCCTGGTAGCCAGGGAGATGCACCACATAGTCCTCTTAGTAGCCAGGAACATGCCCCTATACTAATGTCCTCTGTAGACTGATGAGATGCCCTTATAGCCTCTACCCTGTAGACAGGCAGTATGCCCATTAGCCCCCCCCCATAGCCAGACAGATTGCCCCCATAGTTGCCCCCCCAGTTGCCAGGCAGATGCCCCATAATCCCCAAGTAGCCAGGCAGATGCCCCATAATCCCCCATTAGCCTGAACAGTAGTTGCCCCCCAATATGTTCCCAAAGTAACGCCAGCGCAGAGGCCCTCCTTATTCCCCCATTAGCCAGGAAGAAATGCCCAATTTCCCCCAGTAGCCAGGCAGAGCCCCACTAATCCCAAGTTAGCAGGAAGATGCCCCACAGTGTCCCCAGTTGGCAGCCAGATGCACCCATATAGGCCTCAGTATGCCAGGCAGATGCCCCCCATTAGTTCGGCCCGCTCAGTTCAGGCAGATGCCCCTATAGTTCCCCCTAGGTAGCCAGGCAGATGCCCCCATAGTCCCACAGTAGCCGTGGCAGATGCCACATTAGATCCCTACCCGTAGCCAGCCAGATGCATCCCATAGTCAGCCTCTACAAACCTAACGTAGAGACCAGGGAAGATGCCACCTTAGCCAACACCAATCAGCAATGTAGCCATGGCTTGATGGCGCCACCATTTACGCTCCCACCAGTAGCAAGGGCAGAGAGATGCCGAACACTCTAGCCCTACCGCGGTTCGCTCTAGTTAACGAGGCGATGATGCCCCCATAGCCACCATCCCGAAGTAGACACTAGGGCTTAGATGTAGCACAACCCGCATAGTCCCCACAGTAGCCTAGGCTCAGATGCCACTTAGCCCCCCCAGTAGCCATGGGCAGATGCCCCCTTTATCCGCCCCCCAGTAGCCAGGCAGTTGCACCATTGCCCCCCAGTAGCCAGGCCAGCCAAGATGCCACCATTAGCCCCCAGAAGCTATTCAGGCAGATGCCACATAGCCCTCCCCCAGTAGCCAGGCAGATGCACCATTAGCCCCCCCCAGGTACCAGGCAGCGTTGCCTCCAATGTTTATATAAATTTAAATAAAGCTACTTTACCTGTGTGTTCGCGTGCTGCGCAGAGTCCGGTCCGCTTCGGGACGTCTCGCCGAGTTTACGCCGCACGCAGCTCCCAGAGATCTCCAGGTCACAGGGGGCTTGTGAGCGCAAAGCGGGCGCGTCACGCCCCCCGCGAGAGCCGAGCGTAGATATGTACAGTGCTCACCGTGCACTGTACATTCAAAGGGAAGAAATCGGGTGGTGAGGGAATCGACCCTCCTGCCTTCTCCCTTACTAGTTGACTGATCCCGCGTTTCTGTGGTAAAAGGCCTTGCGGAGTCAGGGAGATCGCGGGCCGGAAAACACAAGGCCGTGGGCCGGATGTGGCCCGTGGGCCTTGTGTTTGACACCTGTGCCCTAGATGAATAAATATTATTAACAAATCAGTCACAGTACATATTGGAGATGACAAACTATGATAGCTACTAACACCCTCTGAGGTACGTATAGAGAACAAATAAACATGCTGCTATGTGGGTTTATATTTATAGGGAAGGTGGATGAATCAGGTATTTCAAAATCTTATTCAATAATACAAAAGAAAGTAAGTCTCTCACTTAGTCCTTGTTGATACACTGTATTCACATAGTGTTTCCACTGGGACTCTTTTTGTAGTAGTCGCGAATCCCCCCCCTATGTACAAACTCCCCATCCATACTGCCTCCCTTGGTACCCTCCTAATTATGTATATAGCCCCCCCCCATAGTTAGGTAGTGGGTTCCCTGTAGATAGGTAGCCGGGTAGTGGGCAGGCAAGGGTCCCCCCCCCAAGATATGTGGCTAGGCAGCCGGGTAGCCAGGGAGCTAGCTGGGTAGCCCAACCCGTAGCCTGAGAGGTAGCCAGTCCGGCAGCCAGAAGAGAGGTGGGTACCTGGAAGCCAGGAGGTAGGTGGGTAGTTAGGTAGCCGGGTGGGCGCCAGGGGATGAGAGAGGTACCATATCACATGGCCGGAGTCTGGCCAACAGCTGGGCTGGGGGTGGCGGAGGGGACACACGCGACGGGCTAGGACACATTGAGGCTGGGTGGGAGGCAGGGACACACGGAGGCTGGGACACATTGAGGCTGTGGGGGGAGGCACGGACACACGGAGGCTGGCACACATGAAGGCTGGTGGGAGGCAAGGACACACTGAGGCTAGGGGGGCAGGGACACAGGGAGCTGGGGGAGGCTGGGAAACACTGAGTCTGGGACATAGGCTGGGACACACTGAGGTTTGTGGGGAGGCAGGGAGACACTGAGGCTGGGGGGGGGGAGGCAGAGACACACTGAGGCTGGGGGGGAGGCAGGGACACACGGAGGCTGACACACAGGAAGGCAGTGGCCAGGCAAGGACACACTGAGGCTAGGGGGGCAGGGACACACTGAGGCTGGGGGAGGCTGGGAAACACTGAGTCAGGGACATAGGCTGGGACACACTGAGGTTGGTGGGGAGGCAGGGACACACTGAGGCTGGGGGAGGCAGGGACACATGAGGCTGGGGGGGAGGCTTCGGACACACAGAGTTGGGGGGTGGTGCTGGGACAGAGGTGGGTACACATTGAGGTGGGGGAGGCAGGGACACACTGAGGCTGTGGGAGTCTGGGAAACACTGAGTCAGGGACAATAGGCTGGGGACACAACTGAGGTAAAGTTGGTGGGGAGGCTGGGACACACTGTGGTGGGGGGGAGGCAGGAACACACTGAGGCTGGGGGGGGGGGCAGGGACAGACTTGAGGCTGGGGGATGGGCTGGGACACACAGTGGGTTGGGGGGAGTGGGTCAGAGGTGGGGACACAATTGCGGCTGGGGGCGGCAGGGACACACTGAGGCTGGGGGAGGCTGGGAAACACTGAGTCAGGGACATAGGCTGGGACACACTGAGGTTGGTGGGGGAGGCAGGGACACACTGAGGTTGGTGGGGAGGCAGGGACACACTGAGGCTGGGGGGGAGGCTGGGACACACAGAGGTTGGGGGGAGGCTGGGACAGAGGCTGGGACACATTGAGGCTGGGGGAGGCAGGGACACACTGAGGCTGTGGGAGTCTGGGAAACACTGAGTCAGGGACATAGGCTGGGACACACTGAGGTTGGTGGGGAGGCAGGGACCCACTGAGGGTGGGGGGGGGTGAGGGGGAGGACACACTGCCGGCTGGGGGGGGAGTGCAGGGACACATGATGGTGGGGGGAGCTGGACCAACAGAGGTTGGGGGGAGGCTGGGACAGAGGCTGGGACACATTGAGGCTGGGGGAGGCAGGGACACACTGAGGCTGGGGGAGGCTGGGAAACACTGAGTCAGGGACATAGGCTGGGACACACTGAGGTTGGTGGGGAGGCAGGGACACACTGAGGCTGGGGGGGGAGGCAGGGACACACTGAGGCTGGGGGGAGGCTGGGACACACAGAGGTTGGGGGGAGGCTGGGACAGAGGCTGGGACACATTGAGGCTGGGGGAGGCAGGGACACACTGAGGCTGAGGGGGGGGCTGGGACACAAAGAGGTTGGGGGGAGGCTGGGACAGAGGCTTGGGACAATAGAGGGCTGGGGGAGGCGGGACACAGTGGATCGGTGGGACACATTGGGGCTGGGACACACTGAGGCTGGGGGGAGGCTGGGAGACACTGAGGGTGGGGAGGGAGGCTAGGACTCACTGAGGCTGGGGGAGGCTAGGACTCACTGAGGCTGAGGCGAGGCTAGGACTCACTGAGGCTGGGGGGTGACACATGGCTAGGAGTTGGCCTCCTGAGGTTAAAGTGTTGTGCGAGATAAGGGGGGGTGGCGCTGCTGAGAGGGGGTCAGCGCTCCCGGTCACAGCTCGACGTTATACTGTAAACATACAACATTTTTCCACTTATGAGCTGTAACCAGAGCCGCCGGAACCTCCTCTCTGTCCGCTCATTGCCGAGCTGGATACTGACCAATGGGGCTGCGGGACAGTTTGAATCAGTGAGGCCCCACCCACTGGGAAGACTGCTGCAGCTCAGTTTCAGGATTTTACCACAGTGGCTAAGACTATACAGTGGTTCAACAATACAGGTTCCACTCAGAACAGGCCTCACAATGGTCATCCAAAGAAGTTGAGTGCACATGCTCAGCATCATATCCAGAGACTGTCTTATCAAAATAGACATATGAGTGCTGCCAGCATTGCTGCAGAGGTTAAAGGGATGGGGAAGTCAGCCTGTCAGCGCTCGGACCATATGTTGCACACTGCATCAAATTGGTCTGCTTGGCTGTCGTCACAGAAAGAAACCTCTTCTAAAGATGATGCACAAGAAAGCCCGCAAACAGGTTGCTGAAGACAAGCAGACTAAAGACTAATTACTGGAACCGTTGTCCTGTGGTCTGATGAGTACAAGATAAACTTATTTGTTTCAGATGGTGTCAGGTGTGTGTGGCGGTGTGTGTGAGGAGTACAAAGACAAGTGTGTCTTGCTTACATTCAAGCATGGTGGTGGGAGTGTCATGGTTTGGGGATGCATGCTGCTTGCTGTGTTGAGCTTCAGTTCATTGAGGGAACCTTGAATGCCAACATGTACTATGACATACTGAAGCAGAGCATGATCCCCTCCCTTCAAAAACTGGACCAAAGCATAGTATTCTAACATTATTATGACCCCAAACACACCTCCAAGACAATCATTGCCCTGCTATGGAAAACGAGGGTAAACATTCTGGACTGGCCAACTATGTCTCCAGACCTATTGCGCATATGTGGGCCATCCTCAAATGGAAGGTGGAGGAGCGCATGCTATCTAACATCACCAGATCTAATCGATATCTTCATGGAAGAGTGGAAGAGGATTCGGTGGCTGGCTCCCTGTGAAACTCTAGTGAACTCCATGCCCAAAAGAGTTAAGGAAAGAGCAGGACAAGAATGGTGGCAACACAAAGTATTGACACTTTGGGCACAATTTGTTTTCACTTAGGGATGTACTCACTTTTGTTGCCAGTGGTTTAGACATTGGCTGTGTGTTGAATTATTTTGAAGGCACACCAAGTATACACTGTTATACATGCTGCACTCCGACTACTTTACATGGTTTCAAAGTATCATATCTTCAGTGTTTTCCCATGAAAAGATCAATACAATATTTATACATGCATTGTGAGAGATGTACTTACTTTTGTGTTTATATATTTAGTTGTGTGCAAAAAATCAGAGAGGCATCTGATAGGCTCCAAATTTATTCTACAGTAGGGTATGACCTCAAGTGTACATTCAATGTCACAAAAACCTACTGTATTTACAATGTAAACAAGGAGTCCTGGAATTGATAATATAGCTCCCACGAAACCCTGTCTGGGATTACTTAAAGAAACAGAAGGATCAGTGCATGCCTATGATACCATAAGATCCAAGATGTTTGGCACAACCTCCCTGCTAAGTTCCTTCAAAATCCGTGTGCAGGTGTATCTTGAAAAAGCAATGGTGTTTTGAAGACAAAGGTGGTCCCACCAAATAGCAATTTGATTATGATTTCTTGTTTGTTGATTCACTTTGAATTTTGTTAATTCATAAAACAATAAACTACTAATACTTATTATTGAAAGCATTCTTACTTTGCAATATTTTTTCATATCTGTCTAAATCTTTTTCACAGTGTTGTAGATCTTTATAATTTTCTAAATTGTTGCTCGCACATCGTTTTCGCTATATTTTTCTTGAAATCAGCCACTTAAAAGCTTATGTCTACCACTGCATGGGCAAAAAACTCACTGAAAACCAAATCCTAAAAACGTTGTCCACTGCCTGTCAAAAGCTGCTTTGGGTTTTTTGGGATAGACTCCAATAGTAAATTTTCTGTCCTGCCCTGCAACATGCCATGCAAAAACGAGCAGAAAAAAAAACATTCTGTGAAGACTACAGAATGTTTTTACTATTTTAAAGTCTATGGGACCTGTTTTCAGATTTTTTTCAGCGTTTTTAGAAAATAAAAACACTGAAAAAATTGTTGTTTTGTGTGCTGTGGAGACATAGCCTAAGTTGGCCATTAGCATTTGGCCCAACAGGTGTGGGCATTGACAAAAGCAAAATTTCTTCCCAAAAAGGCCATAAACAGGCAAATATCTGAAATACACTAAATGATGCATGAGATATTTTAGAAGGTTGCATGACTGACCAGTGATAATAATGAGCCAACCACATAACCCACCCAAAAAAAAAGCTTAGCAGAACTGACAGGAGGATAAGGAGCATTGTGCTTTCTTAGCCATTCCATTCGATTTCTGCACATGTTGGAGTTCACAGCACTTTGACCTTTATCAATCAGACTTTGATAGCATATACTAGCAATACCCCAATAACATCTCAAGTGAGATAACTCTTTAATGCTCATTTTTCACTTAGTCCTGCCTGTCTTTCGAAATTCTACGACTCACATTTAGATACTGTACAAGTAGCTTGATTTTGATTTTAAGTAGTCTAAAATTTAGGTTGCCTAGGAACAAGCGACCTGAATTATTCATATAATAATTCATATAAGCTTTATAGAATAGATGTAAAATAATCATTTTGAAAAAGGTAATTATTTAAAAACTCATTACTGCTAAATGAGAGAATGACAACTGATAATGAGATGCATGTAGTTAAAAAAAATTACCTTATAATGTAATACTGGCATATTGTCAGCACCTAGGGCATATACAGAGAAATGAGCAATAGAGTGTTGAGAAGACTACTGCCTGCTGAAAAGGCATACAAGCTACAGATTCAATTAATTTTATATATTTAAATCAGCAGATCACAACCGTAGATTATTTTATAAGTAAAATAAAACTGATCACAAGGACAATAAAGTGGTGCCCTTTCTTGTTTTTAAAGAGGCATGATATATAATTAGCAGAATTTTACTGTTTACCACAGGAAGACAAACTCAACAAAGAGTGTTCAACTGTGGTTGCATGCCTTAGTCTCTAGTAGGCAGGACAGGAGGCCCTCAATTTACTATGACCAATTTAACAGATTAAAGTCTTCAGGGTATTTGTATTTAGAAACCACACTCTCCATACAATGTCACAAACACTGCTGATCTGCAGCTCATGTAATTGATAGAAGATCCAACAAAAATCATGAACACTTTTACTGTAAAACCCCTAGTGCTGTGATGCATTGATTGGAAGTCTTGTAGCGCCTTTATGTTACATGTGCAGTACTACATGATCTGTACTGCTCTTTACATGTGCCAGCATGAGTGGCTCCATTGGGCATCAGATGAGGGTCCCAATTTATTTTTTATGGTACATAGTGTATGAAGTCCATGACCTAAAAAAGCTTCTATCTTCAAACTAGAAAATGATTCTAGCAACTCTTTGTGACTGTTTAATGTCACATTTCAGAGGACTTTATTTGAAGACGCTAAACATCAGGTATACAGGCAGTCTCTGAAATGTGTGTGGGAGATGTGCATATTTGGGAACATGACTGGCAATTGTCTGACCCACTAGAGCCTATAACGTTGAGAACATAATCACAAAGACAGTAGACAGGACTACAGGAACTTAAGTAGAATAGACCAGGGCACACGATCAAAAAGAGTGCAAGCAACACATATTGGAAATCGTAGATTTCAGACCATACGCTGGGACTCTGGGAACAGTGGATTTTGAACTAGCAGGCAGCACACACTGGAAATAGCAGATTCTGGACCAGCAAGAGGGACAAACCAGGAACAGTGGATTCTGAACAAGGAGGTAGGACACATTAGGAACAGTGGATTCCGGACCAGAAGACTGGATACTCTAGGAACAGAGGATTCTAAAACCAAGAGTTGGGACACATTAGGAATAGTGGATTCCAGACCAGAAGACTGGATACTCTAGGAACAGAGGATTCTGGACCAGGAGGTGGAACATATTAGGAATAGCCGATTCTGGACCAGAAGACTGGATACTCTAGGAACAGCGTATTCTGGACCAGTAGGTGGGACACTGCAGAAACAGTAGATTCCAGACCAGCAGGTGGTAGAAACTAGGAATCATGGATTCTTGACCAGCAGGTGGTGGATACCAAGAATTAAGGGTTCCAGACCAGCAGGAGAAGACACCCAGAACTGAGGATTCAGGACCACCAGGAAAGGACACCAGAATCACATGAGTCTCGACACTAAAGTACTTCGGACAAGGTATTAAGCAGCAGAAGACACGTGGACACTGGATAGCAGCAGATGTGGATGGGAATACCAGATAAGTAGGAATGACAATGACATCAGTAACAGAAGCAGACAGACTAGGACATCAGCAAACGTGGAACACAGGTGTATAAACCAAAGGGAAGAAGCAGAGACAGAAACCAGGAGACAAGTCAAGGTCAGAACCAAGGAGGTGACAAAATGGGTCACAAGACACAGGAATCATAGGAACTCAGAGGGCTTGAGCAATAGCAGAGAAGGTACTAGAGCTCTGCACAGTTAATCAGGCCCTGACTGAAGGTAGTGGCTGGGTTACTGACCCAGACAGGTCATGAGCCACTGCTGGAGGAGAGTTCTGAGGCTGGTATTTAACTATCACCTTGCTTGATGGTAAATCAAACTCTGAGCAGAAGTAACAGACTAGCCACCAGGGTCAAATGGCATGATGCAGACAGAGGGGAGGCAAGAGGGCCTGCAGATCATGACCCTGCTTTATTTTCATTAGTCATGAGTACAGATGGGAACCTATTCTAAACAAACAGTCTCATCTCTGTCAGTGCCTTACCAGGCCTCCATAATTTTCAAGTCTTGAGCCTCCCGGCTATACTCTGTTCTGATTAAAAACAGCCTCCACGGTAAAGCAGTGTGCAAGACCAAAATAGAGGCAGCTGCTCCCCATGCAAAAAGGTAAGAACAAAAACAATGGTCAGCAACTCCAAAAGAATGATGTTAAGGCCATCACAATTTTGACGAAATGTATGAATGGGGCTGTGTTGGTCTGGCATCAAAAAACTGTAGTAGACCAATTTTATAGATGTATGAACAGTCGCATTCCAAACTTTGGCACAATAAGCGCAGGAGCAACACTTTTTACTGTGTCAAAGATTAGGGGTGTTCTGGGAGCGTCGCATCCCATTCATAGAATTAGATTCATTTATGATTCTTTGATGCCAAGTCTAGTTGCAGAAGAATTAGAACAGCCAGACCAGGTTAAAGGTGGTCCGCCTGAGCCAGACTTGTCATATTGGCACTAGACTGCACCTGTATGTATGACTTGCAGAAGAACAGATTCATACATTCTGGTGCATTTTATACTACTTCAAAGCGATTTACAAATGGCCTGTCAGTGCCAACGTTCATACATGTCGCCCTCAAAGTGTCAGAGTTTTATATATACTATATGTAGCAGAAACATATGCTAAATGTTTGTCTCTCAGTGTCTACAGAGTGTTGCTGATCTGTTTTTGTCTGTTGGCAATTGCTTTGAAGCCACAACAACGTGCACCTGCACCATTTATTTGATGTTTTTCAAGAGGTATTTTCGACAGTAACACAGTCATAGTACAGCAAATAATGCAAAATGGTTCAAAGGTTCAAAGCTAAAAGCATAAAAATATGAATCTTTATCCTTAAACACAACAAAAGTCTGAATTTCTGATTTCAACAAAGGGGTTTTTGTCATGGAAGACATCTAGGACAGCTGCTCTGCAGCAGAAGAAGCAAATTGTGGTTTGAAGATACGTTTAAACCGTTTGGGTGACATGTATGAATGGGGCTGCACTAATTTCTTGCCGTATCCTGTGGCAAAAAACAGTTGCAGCCCTGTAGGTCTGTCCTACAGAGAAATTGCCAAAAAAGCCAACATGGCAGTCACTGCAATTTTCTTTACCATCAAAAATACAAAATCAGATGACAAGTTCATGAGAGTCAGCTTATGTGATCGGTGCCTAAAAGCTTAAAATCTTCAGGAACAGCCTGATGCAGCAAAAACTAAAGAAGTTTCCATTTCTGCTGTGAAGAGATTAGTTTTTTCTGCAGATTTGAGAACATTAAAAAAAAAAACCCCACCGCTAAAGGTAAAAAAAAAAAAAAAAACCTCCCTTGGGCCCATACAACCCCTCCGTGAACTACCAACAGGGAAGAAATTTCAGGAATATGATTAAAAAAATGTAACGTCGGGGTACTCACGCAATGACAAAAGGGCTGTGGTCTCAGTAATGACCTAGTCACTGCTAAAGCCTCACGTCACTACCTAACCTTTCCCCCTCCTGCTACCAAACCCTCACCCCTCAGCACATGGACCGGCCCCTTTCCTAAACTCCTCTACCCCCCTGTGGGACATTCAGTGTCTCTCACTCTTGCACCACCCCTCTTCTCAACCTCCCGTTTATGTCCCCCGGGGTTCATCCGGGTTTCCCTTACTCTTCTCTCTTGCCCGGCTCAGCTAAAGCATCGCAGGCTTTCCCAAAACCCCTTTTAGCTGTAGTATGACACCCAACTTTACATCTCCGGCCCAGACTTAAGTCCTCTACGTCCAAGATCCCTTTGCGTCGTCCATCGCCTCCTTCTTCTCCCCCCACTCCTAAAATTTAATGAGAGAAAACTAAAATTCATTACTTCCACCTTCACCTCCACCCCTCCACCTGATCTCTCTATCAACAATGCTCTACCTCTACCGACCCCCAAGTCCTCCCTTTGGGTTTAAAAACCCTTTGACACCGCTTTCCTTCAAATCACACACCAAAACCCTTTTACCTCTGCCTGCCGCCTCCACCGAAAAATATTTAAGAATCCGCCATTCCTTAACCCTGTCACTGAAAAATGTGGCCCATGCCCTTGTCAACTCTCCCTAGACACGCAACAACCTTCCTGGGGCTTCCCTTTAGCACCTTGCCCCCCTTCAATCCATCCTAAATCTGCTGCCCACTTATTCACCTCTCTCCTCACTACACTTTTCCTCTCCCCCCTGCAAAACCCCCTTTACTGGCTACCCTTACCCCGCATTCACTTCAAATTATAACCATAAACCACAAAGCTCTCCCTAACCTCTCTCCTCCATACATCTCTCCCCAATTTCCAGATACTCCCCTCATGCAATCTCCCTCCTCACATACCTTTTTTCTCTGCTCTTCCTTTTCAGCTCCTCCACAACCGTCACCAAATTTCTCCTCGTCTTCCCCATACTCTGGAACTCACAATTTTTTTCAGGGGAAAGGGGACGAGGGGAAGAAATGGATATTTTTACCCTCAAACAAAATGAATAACTTTTTTGACATTCTGTTGCTTAGGGTTTATGGATCCCAACCCATACCCAATGGGTGCTAGGTGTTAATTAGAGTGACATTTGCCATTAGTGGCCTGGATTAGAGATAACTGTGACCCCAGCCATTAAAGTAATGAGATGCCGCAGTCAACACGCCCATGGCATCTAAACAGTTAGTAAGGGCTGCAGCGCCTTAAACCGCCTGATCGCTTCCCCATTCTCTCCCCTAACATTCCTCAACTTCCCAGAATGATATCACATAGGGAGTGGAGAGCCGTACATTGCCATTCCAGCTAAGGCCTAATAAAGGCCTCCAGACCTTCCACGATTGCATCCCTATTACACTGCCATTTTAAAAAAAAATATATTTTTAAAAATACTAAAAAGTAAAAAATGTATGTAGTAAAAAAATGTAAGAATAAAAAATTACTATACATGGTATAGCCACTTCCATAAATGTCCAATCTAAAACAATATCATGTCATTTATCTCAGTAAATGAATGCCATAAAAAAAAAC
>JAODAL010039724.1:0-37696 GCA_025379985.1 Phyllomedusa bahiana
AGGGTTAGCATACAATACAATGGTTTTATTTAGTCTCTTTATGGTGGTGATATATGGTAGTATTATTTGGTCTTTGTATGTTGTTGTTATTTGGCAATATTGGTCTTGGTATTTTGATTTGGATCGTAACAGTATGGTGGCATTAGTCACTATATAATGGTAAAATATGGTGATATTTGGCAGTATTATTGGTTTTAATATATTGATTTGATGAGTAACCATATGGTGGTATTAGTCACCATATGGTATGGTATCTGTTTCTTTGGCAGAGCACTCCTCCACTTGGAATAAATAAGATTGTACCTAAGTTCATTCCACATTAGACAGGAAGTAATTTGTTTTTCCAATAGCATGCTATTGCCGGTTTGACAGTGGCTAAGTATTAATGCCTTATTCATAGCTTCAGAGACTATGGGCCACATTTAATAAACAGTTTATGCCAATCTTTCCATAAATCGTGCACATTCAACACATTTTAAAATTTACCCTGAAATTGCCTCCCCAATATATAATTATCTGTCCTTTAAAGTATTCAAAATGCTCTAAATGTATTAAAGGGGTATTCTCACTACAAAGATCATGTCTCAGATTATGGGGACAGTAAGAATAAGCACTTTTGTAATTTGGGGTTTGCTTTAAACCTCTGTCACTTGGTTTAGTAGTTATGAGCTTTTCTGTGCATCTGTTTTCTTTTTCTGCTCCTGCTAGTCGGGACACGTCCCCTTTTCTGTGATTGGCTAGCTGGGACACACCAGGGTCGGATTCCGCCCATGGACACGCCCCCTGCACTGTGATTGGCTGACTGACATTTCATTTAGCCTGTTGGGACATGCCCCCCAGACAGGAAATGCCCTGGACACGCCGCATGGACTGTTATTGTCTGCATGCACTCTCGTTGTTTACTCCCCTCTGAGCTGTTAAAACCAAAAGTAAAACCAGCTATGTGAGAGGGCTGCTGGCTCTATACACATCTCCCAGCTATAAGGTAAATGATCTGGGTAATTACTGACTTTTTAACTCATATATTCCCTCATATAACACAGTGCTACATCCTGTGCTTACTCCATATAACCCAGTCACACAGTCTCCTGCCTGATAACATAGGGGGAGGAGGGGGGAGGGCAGTGTTCTTTCCTCCATATAACAGTCATACAGTCTCCTGCCTGATAACAGAGGGGAAGGGGGGGGGCAGTGTGCATTCCTCCATATAACACAGTCACACAGTCTCCTGCCTGATAAAAGGGGGGAAGGAGGGGGGAGGGCAGTGTGCATTCCTCCATATAACACTGTCACACAGTCTCCTGCCTGATAACAGAGGGGGAAGAGGGGAGCAGTGTGCATTCCTCAAATGTGTTTAATCAGTTCAGGCTGAGTGTAAAACTGGTTATAGCACAGCAAGGAGCCTGTGCAGCCCGGAGCTGAAGCTCTTCAGACACATGAGAACACTGCAGGAGGCTGCAGAGCTGTCCAGATAACCTGCTTCCCCTGCCTCACACAGAATGATGATGTCACAGGTCTTCAGTGAGGAGAGACATGCCTCTTGGCAGGACGGGACTTTGCCTCCCAGGAGGAGACTTTGCCTGGGGGAGAAGAGCCCTCGCCCCTGGATTTCAAATTCAATCTCATGGGTTTCACTCAAGGCACGAACGGTTCCCAAATTTAAAACCCCCCCCTTTTTAATAGGCAAGCACCTTTTTAAAAAATTCAGGGAAATTTTCCTTTCCCAATTTCTTTTTTGGACTGATATAGAATATGCCTTTCATATTAAAGGGGGGGCCCAATGTTTTCCCTTGGCAGGGGTTTTTCAAAATTTTTCACCCTTTTTTTCTATCAGTTCCTGTGCTGAACTTGCCTTAAAGGGGTGTTATCGTTTGGGCTGTTCACCCTAATTTTTCTCGATTGATTTGAAATCCAGGGGGGGGTCTCTCCTTCAGAAAGGGGTGTCTCTCCTCCCAGGGGGTGTTCCCCTCATTTATATCAAAATGAAATTATCATTTTGTATGAAGCGGGGATCAAAAGGGGTTTTGTCGGGAAATAAAAACAGCCTGTACCCCTGCATGTTTTTTTGGGTCTGCAGCCTTGAGGCTCCAAAACCCCGGGAAACCCCCTGCCCTTAAAATCTTAGTTTAAAAACAAAGACCTGAAAGCCAACAGCTTTAAACCCTTTTTGGTGGGTGTTCCCCCAAATTTTTAACTGAAAAACAGGCAGAAAACCTTTTTACTAAAATAAAAGGAAAAATGTCGCTTCAATTTAAAGATCTCTGCTTCCGTCATGACATGTGATTTAAAAAACAAGGGGGGGGTAAAAGCAATCAGCTTTGAGAAAAGGGCCCTGCTAAGTTTGGGTTTTCTAACTTGGGCTGTTGGTGCAGGGGTTAAAAGAAGTGGCAGTGTTTGAGTATTGCTTTTTAAAAACAAAAAGGGGTTTTGGATTTTCTAGCCCCCTTTCACAGAGTTTATTTTTCCACCCTAAATTCTACACATATGTAGAAGACCTAAAATATATATGTTCCGTGAAAAAGGGCCCCCCCTTTTTCCCAAAACGCGTGGGGTTTGTGGGCCCCCCCGCACCCCCATTGAATGAAATTGAAATGAAATAAAAAAACAGCACCGTTGGTATCTTTATCGCTGGTCCTTTTTTCTTTTTCCCTTTTCCTAAGTGCATTGGGCTTATGAACTGAGAGCCAGGATCCCTTTGCAGGACGACGGTCCCTACAGCGGGTTTAAAATGGAAAAAAAATTTATCATCCTTTGGGTTAAAGTGCTGTTATTTTAAACCGTTTTTGTTTATGCATTATTGCTAAAAATCTTATTAAACCCCTCTAAAAGGAAATTTAACACATCCCATACTCCCCATATCATGTCTCATCCCCCAAGAATATATGAAATTGTTTAAACATATTTGGGAAAAGTGCTTGGTGGGACTATTTGTAAAAGGGGGACACTAAAATAGGGGAGCTTTGTGTGGGGTAAAATAAACCCCCCCCCAAAATTAAAAAGATGTCTTACACAAAATTTTCATATCTTTACTTTAATTTTACAATTTATAAAAGAAAAAAAAATAATATTAAAGGGATTTAAAACCCCCAAAACCCTCTTCTTGCTGAGTGGATAGAAAAGAAATGACAAATATAACAGCTTATTCGGGCCCCGTGGGGCACCCTTTTATGTTATACACTACAGATGAGGGCTTTCATAAGGGGAAAAGGCTTCCCATTCGATCTGAAAAACAGAACGCCCTCTTTTTCCAAGTACCCGCTTAAGGACTGGACCTGTGGGGGAGGTAAAACCAACCCTCCTGGAAAAAAGGCCCTTTGAACAGGCGGGTAATTCCCCCAAAACTTTCACCTGGGTTTTGGGAGATGTATAAAAACCCCAGAAGACCCGGTTTCATTTTCCCCCATTTTTTAAAAATCTGGGGGGGAAACAAAGAGTGTGCGGGCAGCCAATCACAGGCAGGGAGCGGGGCCCAAAGGCGTTTCCTTTTTTTTGGGGGGTACCCAAAACCTGAAGGGAAATGTCAGCCAGCCAATCCCCAGTGCAGGGGGCGTGTCTGGGAAATTCGACCAGGGGGATTCCGCCCACCCAAAAAGGAAAACCCGAATAAAAGTTTTTTACAAAAGAAGTGAAATCAGCAAAAAACCCCAAGTGGCTGAGGTTAATAAACCCCAATTTTAAAAAAAGTGTTATTTTTACTGTCCCCAAATCTGAGCCCAAAATCTTGAAAACCAAAAAAAACCCCCCTTTAAAAACCCTTTAAGACCTTAGAAAAAACCCAAAAACGAAAGGTTTTTGGGGGGGCCCACGCCCCGGGACGTATGGTTACGTCCTGAGGTTTTGCCCCGAACTCAAAAAAAACCCAAGTTTGCGCGACGGCGTGGGGTTTTTTCAGTTTTATATTACCGCGAAAACCCCGCAGCGTCGGCCCCAAACCCCGGATGGGCCCGGGGGGGGGGGTTTTTAACCCCCTTAAATTTAAATCGCACGACCCGGGCCCCCAAACCCCCCCCTAAAAGACACGCGGGAGGGAGGGTTTCCTCCTGGCCTCGGGCCCCCGGCAGCAGCGCACGGACGGGCGATCCGTGCAGCTCCTCCCCTCGACGGGACAGCAGGGAAAGGGGAAAAAAATTTGCCTTCCGGGTTGCCCCTGTGAGTCCGATCCCCCCCCGGCCTTTTTGCCTGTGGGCAGTCCCTCATCGGGGGAGGGACGGTTGTCAGGGGGAACCACCCCATAGCAACAAGCAAATGCACTGTTTTCCTATTGAATGAAAGATCAAAAGGTCTCTCTTTCAAACCCCCGGGGGAAAAAAAAGAAAAAAATTAAAAATGGGGGAAAAAGGAAAAAAATTAAAAAAAAGTGAAAAACATGAAAAAACCAAAAAACAAAAAATAAAAATATTTACACCCCCCCTTTTTTCCCCTTTACAAAGGAAAATCCCCCCAAAAAAAAGATCAAAAATAAATAAAGAAACCCAATTTGGAAACGCCGCCGTGCGTAAAAACCCTTTTCCTATTAAAACTGTCATGTTTTTTAAACCCGACGGGGGAACCCCGAAAAAAAAAAAAAAAAAAAAACAATCCCAAAATAAGTTTTTGTTCATCCCGAAACACATAAAATGGAATTAAAAGCGACAAAAAACCCTAAAAACGCCAAAGTTTCCCAAATTAAAACGTCAGTTCCCCCCGCAAAAAAAAGTCCCTTATACAGCTCTTTATAGGGGAAAAAAAAAAAAAAATGTATAGCCTCAGAAGATAGCGATGCATAAATATTTTTTTTACAAAATAAAAAACTTTTCTTTTTTTTTTTTTAAAGTTGCTTCGACATAAAAAAAAAACTATATAACGGGGTATGCCATAAAACAGGGGACCCAAAAGGGAAAACTAAATTATCACGGATATTTCCCGGGGAGCCCTGTTTTTAAAAATAAAATAAAAAAAACTACTAGGGTTGCCCGTATTTTCTTTACCCCGGCCTCCCAAAAAATAGATTTAAAAGCGATCAAAAACCTTTTCCCCCCCAAAAATGATACAAAAAAAAACGTTTAACTCATCTCGCAAAAAAAAAAAAGGGCCCTTTCCAAAAGCCCCCAAGCACCGAAAAATTTAAAAATTATGGCTTTTGGGCTTGGGGATGCAAAAACGTATTTTCCTGGGTTTTTTAAAAGTGTTTTTAAATTTTTTGTTGGGGGGGCGTTCCAAAAATTGGGGGGTTCACCCGTTTGCCCCCGGTATTCCAATCACATTGGGGGAACAAATATCGGGGGATTAGAACCCGAGTTTTAAAAACAGGGTTCTGGGCAGATTTCATTTTATTTCCAAGCAATTAACTAAAAGGGAAAACATTACACAAAATATTTGGGATGAACTGCAAAACAAGATAAACGAGGCGCAGTAGGAAAAAAGAGGAACGGGTGTTTTGTCCATTTAGGCAGCTGTTTAAAACACCCTTTTTGGTCCACGTTGTCCCCTGGGGAAAAAGTTTTCTGGGATTGCATTTAGCCCAAAAAATTTAGTGAAATTTTCCCGTGAAAAGAAAAATTTAGGGAAAAGGGGGACAAAAGCTGGGGGTCCCCATCTTTAAGAAACAGATAACAAGTTTCCCATCCTGAGCCCTCTTAGTTCTTTTTATTTGCTGCATCATTTCCCCCACAAAAATGGGTCGCTCACTGAAAATGCCTTATAAGGAGAAAAGCTTGGGGGTTTCAAAATTTAACATATAAACAATATTTTTTTTTAAAACCCCTTACCTTTACAATCCCCCCAAAGAACCAAAAAAATTTTTTCCCCCCTGTCCATATTTTTCCTTCCCGAAACTTAAAAATTGCATTGGAGCTTTTGGGAAACCCGCTCACCCCGGGGGTAAAGGGGGTGGGATTTTTCAGAAGAATTGTGAGGAAACCCCCCCCAAGGGGGGGGGAAAAACAACAAAGCAAACCCTTTCCTTTACCACCCTTTCAGTGTGAGGTTTTTTCCCCCAGATCTGTCCCCTTTAAAATCCAAAAGAAATTTAACTTGGGTTTATACTTATGGGGGTCTTTTGGGAGGAAGGGATGTCAGAATACCTCTTTCTCACTGCCCCATCAAGGCTCCCGTTCGGTTTCAAAAAGGAAAAATTTCCGAGGTGGTCCCCCCCGCAGCTTCCTGGGGCCCAAAAGATTTTTTGGTTTGAGAGGGATGGGAAGGGAAAGGGGGGCCACAAACAGTTGCCCCCACTAATATTTTTTAGCAGTACCCTTTTCCCACCTGCTGTAACCCGCGCTTCCAGCCCCCAGGGCCCAATCGTCAGCCCGGGGGCCAAAAAAGTGGGCCACCCCCTGAAATTCTCCTTAAGTTTCCTTTGGGCAGATTCTTTATCTTACCTTTGGGCGGGTAGTGTTTTTTTCCAAATTTACTCCTTTGGGTTTTCGGGATAAGGTGCGCCTTTTTCACCCATTTATGCCCCAAACTCCTCCTTTCTAGGGCCCGCACTATGTCGATGGCTAATCGGTTCTGTAAAAATCTCCCAGTATTTTGGGGCCCAAATTTTTCCTAAAACTCCCTGAAACCCCTTTTTACTGTAATTAACAAACCTTTGCTGATTTAAAAAAATTTTAATTAATCAGTCCTTTCATTCTTATTAATTTTTAACTTTGGGGAAAAAGGGAAGGAAGCCTGCAGCAAAAATTTGGGGTCAAACGCTTTGAAATGAATTTTGGGACCCCCCTTGGCACTCCCATAGAATCTATATACACACGAGGGTCTTCCCCTGGGTTTTAAAGGGGGGCTGCTCGTTTTCTTCCGCTTGGGGGGTTAAACTAGGTGGGGGCTGGATTCCAAAGGGTAAGCCTTTAAGGGCAAGGGAAACTTAATTTTTAAAATAAAATGGGCCCTTCCAGGTAGGGTGGGAAACCACTTTCAGGGTTTTCCCATCCCCACACAACCAAAGACATCCCCGGGGGGTCCCCCTTGAGATTCACCAGATTCCCACTGGTAGGGTTTTCCCGGCAAAAACCCGGCCGGGGAAGACCCCCAATGATGCCCTTTTCCTTGTAGTATTGGGGGGAGAGCAAGTGTAGTTTTCCCCGGAGCTAAACCCCCACCCTCCAGGGGGTCCACTTTTGGTTTTTTAAAAATTACTAAAGGGGTTATTTTGGGGGAAAATTTTTCACAAAACATCAAATGAAAAGGTTTGCCCCACCTTTTATTAATGTCCATCCAAAAAATTCCACAGCATTTGCTGCGGCTTGGGTAAAATAAAAAAAGGGGATATAAACAAACATTTTGTCACTGGGTCCCCCTTTTTCAAGAGAAGCATGGGTCCACGTTGGGCTTTCCCTCCCCAATTTTCCCCCTGCCGTGGGGGGTAATCAGGATAACGTAAATGGGCCTTCCCAAAACTTTGGGCCCCGGCCCAAATTTCCCCCTTATACCTCTTTTTGTACACCGATTTTCCTGGTTTTTAAATCATGTACCGTTTCCCCCCCGTGGGGTTCGGAAACAACAGAGATAACTAAAAAAAGAAAATTTTAAAAAATACAGTTTTTCCCTTTTCCCTTTTCCTTCCCCCCCCA
Organism: Phyllomedusa bahiana; assembly: GCA_025379985.1. NCBI lineage: Eukaryota > Metazoa > Chordata > Amphibia > Anura > Hylidae > Phyllomedusa > Phyllomedusa bahiana. The sequence goes on from JAODAL010039724.1 coordinate 7,551, forward strand.
ACACTTTAACTTCCACAAAAACCCTTTTTTTTGCCCAAAAATTTTTGGGCCCCCCTCGGAGGGAAACCTGTGCCATCTCCCCCCATCCCCTTTTTCGAAACTGCCCTTTTATTCTCCTCTACCCGCCCCTTTTTTTGATGGTTTCAATCTTCCCCTTTTTGGCAATCCCCCCAAAATTAAATTCGGAATGCATTTTTTTACATACTTTTTTTCCCCTTTTTTTTTCCATAAAAAATTTCTTTTAACAGTCTCTGCCTCTTCAGGGAACTTATGCCTTTGTGAAAGCATTTTTAAAACATTTTGGTGTTCAGGGTTGGGGAGTCCCAAAACCCTGAAAAAAACAAAACAGCCCTGGCCCTTGGCCCTTTCCCAGTTTCCCCCCTCAACCCAAAACAAGGGGTTTTTTCAACGTAATAAAAAAATCCCCCAACTAAACCCAAAAATATCCCAAAACCCCTTTTTTTTTGCCACAATGTGGGAAAACCCTTTTCTTCCCGGTCTTTGCCCGAACATTAGTATACTTAAAATATGTTTAAATAAACCCCAGTGGGGTTATTTTTTAACCCGGGGGCCCCCCTGAAAAATTCTAGCAATAAAAAAGATCCCTTTTCCCAAAATTAACCCCCGGGGGAAAACTTTTCCCCTACCACTCCCAAAAATTAACCTTATTGGACCCGTCAAGGTTCCCCCTATAAATTTTTGCCCAAACCCTACCGGGCAAAAGGGGGTTTGTGGCTACAAAAAAATGAAAAATCCGAAATTTCTGGGAATTTACAGCAAAACAAAGGGTTTGGAAACGGACCGGGTGGATCAAAGTTGTCTAGGTTAGGTCACTTTAAATTTTGACCACCCCACCGATACCACAAGCCAAACTACTAACCCCGGGGGGACAACAAAAAGGGCCAACGGTAAGGGGTTTTTTAAAATAAATGCATCAATTACCGAACCTTTAGAGGGCAGCCTCAATTTTATAAACCTCCGGGCCTCAAAAGCCCGTAGGTTTTGGGTCCTCAGGGGTCCTGCGGATCAGATCCACCTCAGGCTAGCCCCCGGGTTTTGGGGCCAAAAGTTGGGGGTCGTTTTCCAAAAATTGGGGGGGTTCACCCGGTTTGCCCCGGGGATTCCAAATCACGAAATTGGGGGGGGAAAAAGTATCGGCCGATTAGAAAAAAAAGTCAGGGCACAGGGTTCGGGTCAGAAATTTTTTTTCATGTTACCCCAAACAATTCTGAAAAAGAAAAAATTACCCCACTTTTTTATGAAATGCAAATTTAAGATAAACGCAGGGGCCGTAGAGAAAAGGGGGAACGGAATTTTATGTCCAAATTTAGGCAGCGTTAAGTAACTTTTATTGGTCCCGGTTTTCTCTGGGGGGAAAAAAAATTTTTGGGATTGCATTTGCCAAAAAATTCAGTGAAATTTTCAAGTGAAACAAAATTCAGGAAAAGGGAAAAAGCTTGGGGGTTTACATCTTTTAAAAACAGAAAAAAAGTGGTCCATCCTGAGGCCCCCCTTAGCTTCTTTCCCTAATTTTCTGCATTCCCTTCTCCACAAAAAAGGGGTCGCTCACTGAAATGCCCTTAAAAGGAGAAAAGCTTGGGTTTTCAAAAATTTAAAATACATAAAACACAATATTGATTCAAACCTCTTTTCTTCACTTTAAAAAAGCATTTAAAACATAAAAAATATAAAAATTTTGGGGTATGGTGTAATCGTTTTGCCCTGCTGAGAAAAAGCTACCATGTCATTATCCCCGTACATTGATCATTTAAAAAAAATAAAAAAAAAAAAAAACCCCCCAAAATTTTGCTGTATTTTTTTTCCCAAAATATTAAAAAAACCTTAATAAAAAAAGTGAACATAGCACCCATATGCACCCCATAATGGAAACCAAAAAATTTTTTCCCAAACTAAACCCCGAAAAAAAACCAAGCCTTTTTACCAGATTGCCCCACAGCCAAAATAAAAAAAGTTATGGCTGTCAAAATTTGGGACAAAAAAAAAACGAAAAATTTTTTTAAGACTTTATTTTACTGTGTAAAGAAAATTAAAACAGAAAAAACTATATAAATTATTTCTTGTAATTGAAACCAAACCCGTTTTTGTAAATTTCCTTCATTTACACGGGCAGGGCAAAATTTGCTTTTAAAATTAAAAACTCAAAAAAACAAAGACCGAACTGGTTTTTCCCCCCCTTTTTTCATTGGCCCAATGCAAAAAATAAACTTTTGGAAACATGTGCATCCCAAAATGCACAGTACCCCCCTTTAAATGAATCCCTGATGGGGGTTGAATCCAAAAATAGGGCGACTTTCCGGGAAGGTTTTGCCTGTTTGCTATTTTGGGGGGTTTTTGCAAATGCGACATGGCCCCCCCCCAAAATCTTTTTTTCCAAAAGCCAAAAAGCGCCCCCCCCTTTAAAAGCCCTGCCATGGCCCAAACAGCAGTTTACACCCCCCCATTTTAGGTTTTTGCCAAAATTGGAAAAAAATTTGCTTAACAAATTTTTTAGGGTTCTTTTTTTCCAGGATTCCTTTTTTTTAATGAAAAAAATTTTAAGCAAAAATTGCAGATTATTAAAAAAAAATTTTTGTTAAATTTCCAGCCTTATGCAAAAAATTTGTGAATCCCCGTGGGTTAAAATACCCCCCAATCCCCACCCCTGGTTTATTTTATTAAGGGGTGTATTTTCCAAATGGGGTCTATTTAGGGGTGTTTTTTAAAGTTTTAGCCCCTTAGGGGGGTCCCAAAACCCTAAAAATGGCCCCTAAATAAAAATCGTTTTTAAAAATTTGGCCCCCCCAGAGTATAGTGGGGTGATCCTCCTAATCTCGGGTTTAATTTTGGGGCCAAAAAAATGCACTAGGGGCCACATAGGGGATATCCAAAAAACGGCAAAACCGGGGGGAATTGATATTAAGTTGCATTTAAAATAGTCACATTTACCGTATAATTTTTAAAAAATAATGGTTTTAAATATTGAAAATCGAAAAAAAAAGTGAAATTTTTCCAAATTTAAACCTCCATTTTCCTTTTTAATTTCTGTGAAATATCTAAAGGGTTATAAATTCCAAAATGTGTTGTAAATATGTTAAGGGGTTTTTATTTTCCCCCAGATGGCGTCACTTATGGGGGTTTTCTAACAAGAGGCCCCTCAAACCCCTCGTCAAACTGGGTGGTCCTAAAAAAAATGTATATTTGCAAATTTTCTTGAAAAAGTGAGAAATTTAAAAATAAAAGACATTTAAAAAAAAAGATTTCCAAAACCCATATTGGAATTTGGGAGATGCTTGTTAAAAACTATTTTTGTGGTTTAATAAAAATTTTCTGTCTTGACCGCAGAAATTTTTTCAACCCTTTTAAAAAACGAAAATTTTTTTTTAAATTTTTTTATTTTAAAATTTTCTAAAATTTTTTCCCCAACAAACAAGGATTTTATGGATAAAATTTTTTAACTAAAATTAAAGCCCAATGTGTCACAGGGGAAAAAAAAATCTCCCGAAACACATGAATAGGGTAAAAGTTTTTCAAAAAATTATTTTCACATAAATTTTAAACATGTCAGATTTCAAAAATAGGGCTGTGTCAGGAAGGTCAAAACAGGCTGGGTCCTTAAGGGGTTAAGGAACAACTTGCAACTTATTTCTGATATAGGCAAACTTTCTGAAGCAAGGGCAACACCAAGGACTGTAGTAGACCTTGTCTGCATCCTGTGACTAACACATCCATGTAAATTGGATCGAAGAGAAATAGTTATAATAGCTCCAGTCTAGTCTGTCACCTGTAGTTATATTAAAAGAAAATACTAGCAATTTTAGCTAGGTCTTAATTGTGACACATGATACGATCATGATGCAACTTCAGTTGAAAACACAGGGAAACATTGATGTTATAGTGAACATGCTATTTTTTAATTTCGCCACAAGTCAAAAAAAAGAAAAAAATGAATTGCTGCTAATAGTGATGAGACAGTTATTCACAACTGTTGAACAACTTTATTAATAAATGCAGTCATAACTAAAAAAAATTGTCTCCTGTGGCCATTTAGGAATTGTTTCAGTCAAATATTTCTGGTTTAAGATCAGAAAATACTCATTGTAACAAATATGCAATAATAGGCTAATAATAGATATTCACAGTATTGTACATTTGTGATTATGTAGCTGCTGCAGGCTAATGACCTATTCCTCAATGCCAAGATGATCCAGGCACCGTGCCAGTATCAGTAAAAGTGACCTTATCTTAGTTCAGTGGCCTCTGCAGGTAGCAGATCACAAACCAGTCTAACAATTGTATCAAAAGCCATGTATCTGATATTGGATCTGAATATTCCTGTTATCATTGTAAGACGTTATTGCACTTTGACATACATGGGACTAAATTCATCCAAATCTGACATTCGCATGCTATCTGAAATAACAATAATAAGGGTAATTGCTGTTGCTTGTCTTTATTTCATCAATAGGCATTAGTCCAAAGATGTATGCAGGTGCAAATCAATTTGGTCATCCCTTATAAATGGGTGCATTTCATAGAGACAATATAAAACTGCTTATTGCATTGTCAGCAGCTTACCACAATATTGTCTGTACAAAGTGCTCTCTCCACAACTTGTGCCAAGACCTTGCTCTGCTTCCTCGCAGACAGGCAATCGATAGACAAAAGCAAATATCTGAAATGATATCAAATGATAAAATCATTTTCTTTTAGATATATTGCTTAAACAAAACATAACAAATATTGTTTTGTATTTTTTTTAAATGTCATATTGAACACCTTCAGGATGGATCTGATTTTGTTATGTAGGACCACAGGATTATTTTTTTCCATTAATGTAGCTTTTTATGTGGAGTGAATTGTATGTTTCTATGGCACCAATATTTTGGAAGATATAATTTACTTATTAACTCTTAGGGTATTTTCATACGGCTTATTTTGCCACATAATTGTGTGCACATTTCGCCGTGTTTTGCGCTTTAGACGAGGCGAAATGCGCGCCGCAATTTCGGTAATTCATAGCGCTCATAGATCATATTGTACGCCGGGGGGAGAAAAGTGAAATGTCAATTGTTAGCAGTGCTTACGTGCCACTGACCATGCGTATCAATGGGGCCGGCCCATCAGCGCAAGTGACATGGGCTGATCATCGCGCGTGATTTGGGCTGATCAGCACGTGCTTCCAAAACACACGGCGTATCGCGGAGCATACCATACGCGCCCCAATACACCGTGTGAACACACTCTAAGGCTATGTCTACGCAGCACGGTATTCTCGTCTGATTTTAAATACTGAATCCACCGAAAATCTGACTGTACCCAGTGCTGAGTACAGTCTTGAATTCTGTCTTAACCCCTTAAGGACCCGCCATTTTTTTTTTGTTGACACGTTTGTTTTTCCCTCCTTGCCTTCCCAGAGCCATAACTTTTTTATTTTTTCACCTACATAGACAAATGAGGGTTTTTATTTTGCGGAACAAGATGTTCTTTCTAATGGTGTTATTCACTGTACTATAGAATATACCGGGAAACCACAAAAAAATTCCAAGTGGGACAAATTATGAAAAAAAACGTATTTTCGCCATGTTTGCGGGTGTTTTGCTTTTCCGGCGTTCAATCTTCGGTCAATATAATGTATTATCTATATTCTACAGGTTGATATGCCTCCGGCAATACCAAACATGTAGGGTTTCCGTTATGTTTTGGTACCGTAAAAAAAATTCCAAATTTTTTCTATTTTTGAAATTTGTGCCGAGGCACCAGTTTGTGCGACCAATAACTTTTTTGCACTAACACCTACGGACATCAGTGAGGGTGCATTTTTTTAGGGCTGAAGTGTACTTTTTATTGCTAGCAGTTTGGAATGCATGCGACTTTTTTGAGCACTTTTATTCCCTTTTTTAAGTGACGTAAAATGACCAAAAAACGCAATTTTGGCGTTTGGAATTTTTTTTCGTTCTATGGTGTTCAGCGTATGGGATAAATGATGTTATATTTTGATAGATCGGACTTTTTCGGACGCGGCGATACCAAATATGTGTAACTTTTTTATTATTTTATTGTTTTTATTTGTAAAATGGGGAAAGGGGGGTGATTGGAACTTTTAATACTTTTTCTTTTTTGTACTTTAAAACTTTTTTTTTTTTTTTTACTTTAACATTGATTACCCCTATGGTGCTTGACCTCCAGGGGGGGCGCGATTGTAAATACAGTCTAATGCATTGCATAGACAATGCATTAGACTGTATCAAGATGGCGGACGGAAGTTGGGCAAACCAGGACATAGGAGTGATGGGAGCCTTGTCAAGGCTCCCAGCTGTCATGTCCGGGTGTTGAATCGCTGCAGGTATGCTGCGGCGGCAGCGATCACCCTGAAAATCGGTGCGCGTCACCAATTGTCATTCATTCAGATGCCGCGGCCATCTTTGCCGCTGGATCAACATGGATAAACGTCCGGGCTGGGCACTGCCTGTTCGCGCTGTAACAGAAGGGTGTTAGTGCCGATAGCCACTAACACCCGCCGGCTGTGCGGGGTGGTCGCGGAGCGATCCCCCTGGAAAGCCCCTTAGCGACCCTGGCACATACTCATACGTCCAAGGTCGTTAAGGGGTTAAATTGGGTTGGATTTTAAAACATGCTGCATATCCTGCCGGATTGCCGTAGGATTCCCATACATTCAATGTATGGGGCTGATGGCAAATCCAAAAATTTACTGTGGCTTTTAGCGCAAATCTGCACTAAAAACCACAGTCCAGTGTTGTTAAAATGCTGTTGGATTTTGTACAGCATTTTAACATTGTTGTTTAGACATAGCTTTAGGGTTCATTCACACAACGGATTTTAACAAGGATTTCAATGCGTATTCCACATTAAGTTCCTTTTCAAAATCCTTGTGTGAAACAATGGCCTTTCATTTGAATGGCCAGTCTGCATTGTATTTCACACAGTCAACTACAGTACGGATATTTTACGCCATGTATTTAAAATCCATGGTGTGGAAAAGAAGGAATTTTTTGAGCGGGTTCTCTTCCTATCCCACTCTGGGGGGGGTTAATCCCCGTCCAAACCAGTGACCAAAAAGGCCTTTGTAAGTTAAAATCCTCGGCAGAAATTCAAGGTGATGCCTCGGATTTCTGATGAGGTAACAACCTTGGAAACACCTTAGATTAAAAAGGGAGCATAGCTTTATACATTCTTTCTGGGAGAAATGGGAAAAGAGCAATTACACAGGTGTTTTTGCCTTGATAAATACTGCTCATTCTGCAGTACACATAGGGCGACATGTATGAACGGGCTTTTCGCCTGTTTTTTGGAGTAACCTGCGCCTCCCGGCCCGAATCCCCCTGTCGGACGCAGGGATGCAGTGTTAGGCGCAGCGTTCGCCACTGTCAGCTGCGTCCCGCATGAAGGGGCGGGCAATGGGCGCGGTGTAGGCGCTCCGGGGCGGGATGCGGCGCGCTCGAAAACTCCGAGGCATGTACGATCGCGAGTCGGCAAAGTGTGCTGCATTGCAGCTCCGACAAGCAGACCTAGTTTATTTTCGTCTAAATGCTCCGGCGGAGGCGAAGTGAAGCAAGAACGGAACATGAGAGGAAATATAGAAGATCGCACCACAAATCTCGGCGCTCAGCTGCGTGCAGCATGGAGTCTGATTCGGAAAAAAAACGCCTTTCTCAAGGTGGCAAACATTCTCTGAAAAGAGCTCAAACCTCAAAAATCCCAAGTACCTAAAAAAAATAAAAAAAAATACAAAAATCTACAACGGCGTCACATCAAGAATTACGAATTTTGAAATTTCCGGGAAATACAGTAATTCAAATTCTGAAAGCTCTTCTCATTGGTCGGCATAAACCAGCCAATCAAGATAGGAGCGACAGTAGCCCATTCTAACCTATGGAGGAGAATTGACCAATCAGAATAGGAGTGACTGAACCATTATAACCTATGGAGAACTATTGACCAATCAAAATCAAAGGCAGGACAGTTCAAAATACAGTATAAATGCAGAAAAGAGCTGATTGGCTGAGCTAGCGGGGGTTTGGCTATCCCGACCAATCAGAGCGCGAGCTACTTCTCCCATAGTAGTCTATGGAGAGATCGGCGCAATGCAATCTCGGCGCTCAGCGCCGAGCGGCATGGAGTATGACTAAAAAAATAATTTTTATTAAGTGTAAAACATTATCAGAGAAAGCGCTGAAACCTTCTCCCAAAATCAATCTGTTACATTCCAAACAACGTGTTTGTCGCCGAGACCGCCGCTACATCAGGAATTGGGATATAGAGAATTGCCGGGAAATACACTAATTCAAATTCTGAAAGCTCTTCTCATTGGTCAATATAAACCAGCCAATCAGAATAGGAGCGACAGTGGCCCATTCTAACCTATGGAGGAGAATTGACCAATCAGAATAGGAGCGACAGTGAACCATTATAACCTATGGAGAACTATGGACCAATCAAAATCAAAGGCGGGACAGTTCAAAATACAGTAAAAATGCAGAAAAGAGCTGATTAGCTGAGCTAGCGGGGGCTTGGCTATCCCGACCAATCAGAGCGCGAGCTACTTCTCCCATAGTAGTTTATGGAGAGATCAGCGCAATGCAAACTCGGCGCTCAGCGCCGTGCGGCATGGAGTATGACTAAAAAAAATCATTTTTATTAAGTGTAAAACATTATCCGAGAAAGCGCTGAAACCTTCTCCCAAAATAAACCTGGTACATTCCAATAAGCGCGTTTGTCGCCGAGCCCGCCGCTACATCAGGAATTTGGAGATAGAGAATTGCCGGGAACTACACTAATTCAAAATCTGCAAGCTCTTCTCATTGGTCGGCATAAACCAGCCAATCAGAATAGGAGCGACAGAGGCCCATTCTAACCTCTGGAGGAGAATTGACCAATCAGAATAGGAGCGACAGGGACCCATTATAACCTATGGAGAACTATTGAGCAATCAAAATCAAAGGCGGGAAAGTTTAAAGTTCAAAATACATTAAAAAGCAGAAAAAAGCTGATTGGGTGAAGCAGCGGGGGCTCGTCCAGCTTAGCCAATCAGAGCGCGAGCTACTTTCTCATAGAGTTCTATGGGGAAACGAAACTCTGAGCAAGGTCTGTGATTGGCTAAGTGAAAAGAGGCGCGTTTTTTTGGACCAATGGGAGAGCGAGCGACGCTGTTATGGGTTTTCTAATGCAATCTGTACTAAAACTGTACATGGCAGAAATCACATGATAAGACGAAGTTGTGCCGATGTGTAGATAAAATGACCAATAATATGGGGGTAACGAAAATTTGATGTGCTCGAGTTTAATGTGGTCTATCTGAGCGGCGAAGTCTAAGTGCAGCGCGGAATGCTTGTAATGTGCTCGATTTCGACACTGCCAGCAGTACTCTCGTTTCCTCAATGTTTGGTCCAGAACCATACCTCCTCAAGCAAGAAATCCTGCTTGGAGGTCCACAGGTCCCAGCAAGCCTTAAGTTGGATATACTGAATTGCATTAAAAATCAAAGCCGGGCAAAACGTTCCAAAATGATTGTTATTGAAAATGTGTTTGCAAACATATGGCCAACCTCAGGGCAACCTCTGTGCAACATCTGGCCAACCTCTGGGCAACATGTGTGCCACATCTGCATTGGCTTATGTGCTGTCACATTAGTGGCATTTCCAGGCACTTTGGAATACATTGGGTAGTGGATCTATTTTTGAGGGAACCACATCTATATATTGTCCTTAGTGTGATTGTCCAAAATGTGTTAATGCCTTGAAGTAATGTTTCCACCACTTAGTTTTGTCTGTGGCTGAAGTTATTCATTTCAATACCCACGGCTTTTTATTAATCAGACTGTGTAATTTAGCTCTGCGCCAAAATCAGTTCCGTAATGATCTTGCAAAGACGGGCCACAAAGTGTGGCACGTATTTTCAATGAAAATCCAGAACGGATTTGGCAGCACAGATACATTACACAGTCTGAAGAATAAAATGGCTTGCTTAGTGACATGAATTACTTCATCACCAGACATATCCAAGTGGGGCCAAAATGACATCAATGTCGAAACACATTTAGAGCAATCACATTAATGACAATATATGGAGGATTTGCTAGACAAAATAGCCCCACTACCAAATGTATTTCCAAGGCCCTGGAAATTGCACTAATGTCACAGCACATAAGCTAAGGCAGATGTAGCACACATGTTGGACAGATGTTGCCCCCATGGTGGCCACATGTTGCCCAGAGGTGCCACAGATTTCTTCGTTGTTTGTGTGTGGTTTGGAACAAATGTCTTTGTTCTTCATTCACTTTTGTTTCAATTTTGTATGTCCACCAACAACCAGCACACCACAGGTCTTGGTTGGACCTGTGGCTCTCCCACACGGATTTCTCCGCTCACCGGCCTTAGTTCTGGAGGTGTTTACGGACGTCATTTCGGGCAAAAATACATCACCCACTCAGCCTCAAATAATGAACTATGACCTTCGACTGGCAAACAATCTGAAAGCTGCCCGTCTTGACGAACGGCAAGCCAAAGAAGGCATAATAGTTCTCACCTTAAGCCTCTCCAATAATCTCCATGTCCAAGTTCGAACTAAGTACACTTGGGTCACCCAAGTCTGGCCATCAATCTTTGCACATATTTTCCACTCATCCAAGCAAACCTCTGAAGATATTCTCTATCCAGTCTGCATCCAAGCAATCAGCCAAATAAGGAAGCTACAAACACACTAGTCACTAATGACCCTGGGAACTGAGTAAACGAACCTGTTGCAAGTAAGGTCAAGTTGCCAGCCAACATCTCCGTTTTCAACCTGCCAATCAGATTGGGTAATGTTGCCAGAGCGACAATGTCACACAAGTCATCCATGTGTTGGCATGTCTGTCTCACAAGCTTGGCCCTAATTACAACAGGTCAACAGCAAGTAATTGGGGTTCAGTGTCACCTTGACTCCATGTGGTAAGCAAGGCATATTTGCCCATTGGGTCAGGATACATGTGTCATGTTTGAAGGGCATTAGAGAACCAAAGAATGCAACCGTCACCCAGTTGATAGTCAGGGACATTGTTTGAATGCAAACGTTCACACTGTTTGGCTCAAAATTACATACCACTGACCCAAACAGTCAATCCCAAACCATTTTTGGCACAGGTGTCAGTGGTGTGCTCTACATTATTGGAAGTATCTAAACATCACAGCCTTAGGAGCATGCTGGGAGCAGATAGCCGTTCCATTCACACCACACACACGTTTCAAAACCTTCAAGAATGAATCAACAAGCTGCTTATTGTCATAACTCATGTGCTTTACATAAATCATAATAAACAATACAAAAATATATACAAACACAAGAACAAATTACTCCTGAGGAACTGGCAACACCCTCAGGATGGCCTGGACATTTTGGTCGATTCGGGCCACCTTGCGTTCCAGCCGCTCAAGCGCTGCCAGGATTTGGCGCCTCTCCTCCTGGGCAGTTGGGTCTGCGGATGGCTGGCCTGGATCCTGTGGCTCCGGGGGAACCGGCACCAAGTTGAGAGTCACATATTCGTCCTGTTGGTGCAGGGAGTGAAAGAGAGAAAATCATTGGTCAGGATGGCAACCCTAATGACATCCATGTCCCCCCTCTAGTTTGCAGTTGGTAATCATCAGCCCACACTGTTTGCAAGGTCACCAAAGTATGTGTGTTTCAGCCTGGCCTGTTTTGGCCAAGCAAGGAAGCTGAGATTCACATGACATTTGGAGGTGGCGTCCGAAAGGAATGTGGTTGCCACATTGTGACCTGGGTGGAGGACCAATCCTCTTGCAATGCCTCTTTTGGAAACACACCACCATTGTTTGCATCTCTTAAACATGATGGGCCACCATGAATGTGTGTAAAGTATGGTCCACTTACTATATCTGGCTCCGGCCCTTCGCCACCTTCCTCCCCAATCACCTCCACGGGCAGTGTGGCACTGCTCGCCGTGCTGCTGACTTCTTCGCCTGTTGAAAGATGAGAACATACACAACTCAGGGGACATAGTTCAAACCCTTTCCCGCTACAGGATAAATAGAAACCTGACATGTTATCCTGTTTTGTTTTTCAAGTTTAGGGGTTCTCCAACACCCAGATGCAAACAACAAGGTGTGGGTCCTGACTGGTGGGTATGTAGTCTGGACCAATGAGAGCACAGACTTTGCCAAACATATGTTGGTGATTTTGGGTAAAAGGCCTAGCTTGGCTTGCCGACAAGCCATTTTTTTTCCAAGGGTAACATGTCCTGTGTGGGCCAAAAAGTGATGGTGACATTGCTCTTCCAAACAGTCCCACTCCCAACACAGGTGTCCAAACAATGGCCATTGTGAAATGGGCAAGGGGTTCGCAAAATTTCCAATTGTTTAAGATGGTTAGCCCATATCCTCCATGCAGTTCCACTTCAACAAGTGGGCGGAAATGCATGGATCATATGTCTGTGGATTATTGGTCTCGGTTGGCGTTGCCCACCCCCCAAATGCCCACCCTTCCACCAGCACATAACTTGGTGGAGTTGTATTGAAAGCCATCCTTACCGTCTTCTTGCCGGACTTGGGTGACCAGACGCTGAAAGAGCCGTGGGTTTCGGGACTTCAAATCAGCGTAGCGTTTCCGGATTTGGACGGGAGTGTGCTGGGTGCCAAATCGGGTCCGGAGCTCTTCGGCCAGCTGATGCATGATTGCCCCCTTGCGCACATTTCGGTGCCTTGGGGGCAAATCGTCATATTGCTCCCGCCTAAGAACACGGACTATGTGCAGTAATTCTGATGTAGAGAATTGGGCACGAGTCCGGCCGAGTCGTGGCGGTGCAATTGCCTGCACTGGAGCTGGAAGAATGTGCCAAAGGAGGATGTTAGTTACAGTTAGTTATGTTAGTTATGGAGGTAAGTCATTAACAGCTAACTCGTTGTCCTACATAATCTGTTCCTGGCAACATAGAATGGGGACAAACTAGTGTGTGTGTCCTTGGTTGCTTTGGCCTAGTTGGTGTGGTTAATCAAGACAGTACTGGAAGCTCCCATTGGTACCACACCCAAATGTGGTTGGTTGCAGGTCCCAAGTGGTTGAGGTCTCCTTGTTCCAAACAAGTGTTTGAGGGACTTTAGCCAATCACAAACAGAGCTCGCACTGCATTTCTTTTCTCCATCGAACTCTATGAGAAAGTAGCTCGTGCTCTGATTGGCTAAGCTGGACGAGCCCCCGCTCGCTCAGCCAATCAGCTCTTTTCAGGCTTTTTACTGTATTTTGAAGTGTCCCGCCTTGGAATCTGATTGGTCCATATTTCTCCATAGGTTAGAATGGGTCCCTGTCGCTCGTATTCTGATTGGTCAATACTCCTCCATTGGTTAGAATGGGCCACTGTCGCTCCAATTCTGATTGGCTGGTTTATGCCGACCAATGAGAAGAGCCTTCGGAATTGGAATTACTGTATTGCCCGGCAATTCTGGATATTGCAATTCCCTATGTACGCATTGTTCGTGATTTAACTGATTTATTTGTAGGGAAGGTTTCAGCGCTGTATCTGATGTTTTACACTTAATAACAATGATTTCTTTATTCATACTCCATGGCGCTGAGAGCGGAGATTTAATTGCGCCAATCTCTCCATAGACTACAATGGGAGAAGTAGCTCGCGCTCTGATTGGCTGGGATAGTCAAGCCCCCGCTCGCTCAACCAATCAGCTCTTTTCAGCCTTTTTACTGTATTTTGAAGTGTCCCGCCTTGGAATCTGATTGGTCAATATTTCTGCATAGGATATAATGGGTCTTTGTCGCTCCTATTCTGATTGGCTGGCTTCTGCCGACCAATGAGAAATTTTTAAAACAATTTAAAAATTATTTTAAAATTTTCCCAAATTCTTAAAATTGCTTTTCCCTTTTAAGTAGCCCCGGGCCCCCGGTAAAAAACCCGGGGTTTGGGGGAAAAATTTATTTTGATTTATTTTTTTAAAAAGGGTTTTCGCTTTTTTTTTCGAAAATTTATTTTTAAAAACTAATAAAAAATGATTTTTTTATTCCATACTCCATGCCCCCACGGCGCTGAGACGGAGATTTCATTGCGCCGATCTCCCCCATAGACCCAATTTGGGAGAAGTACCCTTGCGCCTGATTGGGGGGAAAACCCAAAAGCCCCCCTAGTTCAACCAATCACTCTTTTCACTTTTTTTACGTATTTTGAATGCCCCGCCTTTTTTTTTGTTTTGGTTTTCAAATTTCTCCATGGGGCTATAATGGGCCCCTTTTCGTTTCCTATTCTGTTTGGGCCGAGAAAAGCCAAGCCCCCGCTAGCTCACCAAAAAATTTTTTTCCCTGCATTTTTAACTGTATTTTAAAACTGCCCGCCTTTGATTCTGATTGGTCAATGGGTTCTCCTTTGGTTTTAAGGGGTTCCCACTGTCGCCCTATTTTTTTGGCCCGGGTTTCTCCCCGACCAATGAGAATACTTTCAAAATTTAAAATTACTGTTTTTTTCCCGGGCCAATTTTTTTTTTAAAAAATATCCAAAATTCTTGAAAAAAGCGCCGTTCTAAAATTTTTGGAAATTTGATTTTTTTTTTTTTTTTTTTTTTTGGGAGGTTTGGGGCTCTTTTCGGGAGAATGTTTTCCCCTTTTTAAATAAAGGGATTTTTTTTTTTTTCCCAATACTCTGCAGGGGACATTTTGGAATGATTTCTGCTTTTTTCCCAAAACCCCTGTCCCGAACAAAAACCCCAACATCTTGGCGCAGCCCCCGAAACTGCGCCAAAGTCCCACAGGGGCGCCCCATAAACGGGCGGGCGGGGTTTATTTTTCCCCCAAAAGTATGAGACCCTTTAACCTGGGGCGGCGTTAAAGGCGCATGCCGCATTGCCCAAAAGTCCCCCCCACGCGCCAAAGGGCCCACATGCCCCCCAAAAAACAGGGCGAGGCGGGGCGGTCTTTAATAAGGTATGACGGGGCCCCAGTGCCGACATAAACCAGGCGCTAATTTCCCCGGGAAAGGGACCGGGGGAAAGGGTGGCCCCAAACGTGGCGAGATTCTTTATATGCCCGCCCAAAATGTTTTCCCAAAAATTTAAAAGGGGTTTCAGTATGTGGCCATACAAAATACATGCAGGCTTTTTTTTTTTTTTTACTACATTTGCACAAATAAAGTTGATGAAGCCCACATGGGGTTTTTTTTTTACACAGCGAGTCACATTATTATGACCATTTCCCTTCTTTGATTCAGCAGCATTTTAGTTTCATGAAGGAAGTCCCCATTTGGTGGCTGGCTTTGTGGGTTATAAGGGTGTGATAGGCCTTCTGCACCCCCCAAAACCCTCTTTGCGTTAGGGGTAAAAAAAGGTGAAAAAAGGGGATGATTATTGGCTTTCAGGACAAGGGTGGTAGTATTTCTGAAATCATGTGTTGCTGTGGTAAAAGTGTAATGTGAGAAGACAAATCGTGCCATTGTGAATAAACGGTTTTGAAACTGTTAGGCACCATTATGTGAGAGGTGAACGTCAGCTATGAAGGTTCCTAAGGACAGACCAGAAACACAAAGAGGGGGAGCACTGAAAAAAAAGGCAGGGGGAAACCCAGGGGCTAAAAAAAAACGTTAAAGAAAACCCTTAATGTGAAAAGGGGGGGCTCTGAAGCAGATGGATGGTCACTGCACCTCTGTAATAATTGAATTATACCCCTAAAAAAAGGAAATATCCCCTGAGAATACATCTTCTCAGCCCGGGCCCTCCCAAAAAACCCCAAAGGGGCTCCCCCCCAACTCTCTAGGCACAATTTTTTGTCACCCCCTACAATTGGGGCACTTATCAATATTTTCCCCTTTTGATGTATGTCGGGGGGCCCGGGTTTCATCCGACTTCTATAAAACCCAAAAAAGGGCCCAAATTTTATGTCAAAAGGCTGGACCATTGAAAACCTAGCATTCTTAGGCCAGGGTTTTAAAAACGGGCCCAGAAAAACGTCTTTTTTTTCCCCCCCCAAAAGGGCTTTTTTTTTCATTTTCAAAAAAACGCTGGAAAAAGATGAAAGCTTTCCCCCAAAAGGATTTTCCAAATGTAAAACGTCCTGCTGTCTCCCACAGCTTCTTTTTTCTGTTGTTTTTTTTACTGGTCGTTTTTTGCAAATGTTCAAAAAAAAACCCCTTTTCCACGGGGGATATATTGCATATACTTTTTTCATTATCAAATTAGAAAAATTTTATTGAGAGTCCCTGGGGATATTTGGGGGGGTTTCCTGGTTGGGGACCCCCTTTATTGGGGGGGGGGGGGGGGGGGCGGGGGGGGCGAACACCCCATGTTTTAAGGGAGTTTCTTGTTGGTAGGGATAGTTTATTTTGGTAGTTTAGGTATTTTGGTGAGCACTATTTAATACATTTTTCCCAAAAAATTTGTTGTAAAATTAATAAAATTTAAGTTTTTTTTTTTGTCCTGGGAATCTATACCATCTCGGGGTTTTTGGGTTTTTATTTTTTTTGGCATTTTCCGGGGTTATATCAAAAAAGGGGAAAGGGGCCAGCTCACCATACCCGGGAATTTGGATTGCACGGCTGTGGTCTGGAAAGCACCAACAGAAAACACATCGAAGTGGACACAATCGCCAGCAACTGGGAAAAATTAAAAACCCAAATTTCCTTTTTTTATGTTTTCCATTAAAATAACGAAGGGCATAAGGCCAAAAATACGGTGGCCCATTCGTGATGCGTTTCGGGCTATTTAAAGCCCCTTTAAACGAAACACTAAAAATATCCATTAAACCATTTCCCTTTTATACCTTACAAAATTAAAATCACCTGTGTCTGCAGGACAAATTGCCAAAGATTCCCGGGTGCCGCGCATGCCTCCCCCAACTTTCCCCGGGCGCCAAGACACGCGGCATAGAGCGGGGGGGCCCCCCCCCCCCCAGCGCAACTCCGCCCATACAGGTGGGAGACAGTGAAAGATGCAGCCGCGCAAGATGACCGGGACCCCAAAGACGTCCTAGAGCAGGGGAAAACCCCCGGGAAACCGACACCCAAAAAAAATCATAGCGAAATTTCCCCCAATTTCATCAGGGGGGAAATAGGTGAAAAAAAGCATTCCATATAATAAAAAAGCCCTTTTTTAAAAATTTGAAACCCCCGGGGTACATGAAGAAAAAGCTTCAATTTTAAAAGAAACATAGGGACTGTTTTTCATAAATGTAAAAGGACACTATGGTGAATAATCTAAAAATGAACATATTTTTTAAATTTCGGAGTTTAACCCCTGGACACTTTTTTTTTTAATGTTTTGTATCCAGAAGGCCTCACGTCTCTTTTTTGGGGTTCCAATTTTAAACCCCCTCTCTTGCCTAAGAATACCTTTTTTTATTCCAAAGGGTTTAAAAAGGGTTTTAATTTTGGGAAATTTTGGGTTTTTTACCCAAAAGGCGCGAGGCTCCCGACAAAGTACCCACCCCTGGGATTTTTTTTCCCATTGAGTTTTTTAATTTCGAAAAATTTGCTTTCGCATAGGCAAAACCCAAATATAATATATTGCATGACTACATTGTAAAATTTCATTTAAAATTTTCTGCCATGGTGTTTTCAGTTTAAAATATTTTCTAATCGGGAAAATTTCTTTTTCTTCCTCTGAAAAAATAAAGTGTAGGGAAATCCAAAAATGCACAGGGTTTTTTTTGGGGGGCCCCACACCTAAAAAAACCCCCTTTTTCGTAAAACCCCATAGGCGGACAAAAAATTTGAGGTTTTTGAGAAAAAGGGGGAAATAACCTTTTCCCACATTTTTGGATTCCCAGATACAAAAAACGGCAAACCCCTCCCCAAAATATTTGCCCAAAAAACCCGGGGCTTTTTCTAAGAATTGGGAAGTGCTTCATAATAATTATTTTTTTATTTTTCCCCCAAATTTTGCGTTATAACCCAGGGCAAATGAAAGGAAATTTTTGTCGACTATGAGAAGAAAATTTTTTTTTTTTTTAAAAAGTTGGGCCCGTGGTATTAAAGTTCAAATTTTTCCAAAAGCACGATTTTAGCACCCAATTTTTTGGGTAAACCCCCCCTTATGGGCAAAAAGTGAACAAAAAATTTGGGGAGCTTTTTTTTGTTTTTTTTGGTAAATTGGGACAATTTCTCTTGGCTCTAATGAGCTCTCCCCTTGGAAATTTTAAAAATTTTTTATTTTCCTTGGTTTGGGGGATTGCGTTGGTTTAAAGTAATATTGTAAAACCCCAAAGGGTTTCCCGTAGGTTTTTGGTAGAGATAGGGAGGCCCGGTTGGGAAATGTTAGAAATAAAAACCCAAAAATGAATTTTTTTGTTTTGCATGGGAAATGCAAAGAACAAATTTAAAGGAAAAAAATTTTTAAAGAGTCGACGTAGAGTGGCACGGCAGACACAGGGGTATCTCCGGGGTATATATATCATTGTAGGTTTACTCCTCCTATTTTTCATTTAAGTGGAGTTATGTTTTTTTTTTTTTATGTTCTAAAAAACGCCAGAGCTGGGCAGAAAATTTACTAAGGAAATCTATGTAAGCGCCGGAAAGTCTTTTTTTGGGCCCCATTTTTTAATGAAAAACCCCTTCCCGGGACCCAATTTCCCCCCTAAGGGGTGTTAATAAAGGGGTTTTATATAAACAAAAATTTTAAAAACAAGTGTCTGATTTAGTTTCCTTTTTTTTACCTATTGTAATAAAAAATGATTATGCTTTGATTTGCTAAGATTTTTGTTTCAATTCATATTTTTTTTCGCTTAAAAAAAAGTTTTAAAACGGATTTTTGGGTCAGAACCGGTTTTTTTTGGATTTTGGCGCGAAAATACCCTTTTTTTTACAGTTTTGGCATTAATAAAGTTTTTCCCCGCTTTTTGGGCGCTGAAAAATAAAATTTTTTTATTTGGGTTTTGGGCGCCCAAAACCCTTTATTTTTCGGTTTTTTGGGGTTAAAATCCCTTTTTTTAAAATATTTTGGGCAATAAAGTTATCCCTTCCCCCTGACGCCAAAAATATATATTTTTTACAGAAATTTTTGGGGAAAGAAAACCCCTTTTTTTAAAAAGGTTTTGGCCCCTAAAAAAATTTTCTTTACAGATTTTGGCATTAATTAAAATTTTTCTTGCTTCGGGCGGCAAAAATATGTTTTTTACGGGTTTTTTGGGTTTTAAAAAACCTTTTCTTAAAATATTTTGGCGTAATAAAATTATCTCGCTTTTGACGCCAAAAAAAACTTTTTTTAAAAGGATTTTGGGGGCCCAAAAATTCCCTTTTTTTCGGATTTTGGCACTAAAAAACTTTTTTTTACAAAAACTTGGCCTAATAAAGTTTTCCGCTTTTGACGGCAAAAAACGTTTTCTTTACAGATTTTGGGGCCAAAAATCCTTTTTTTTTAGGAAATTTTGGGGTTAAAATCCTTTATTAAATAATTCGGCCTAATAAAAATTTTCTCGGGTTTTGACGGGGCCAAAAAATTTGTTTTTTTCGGATTTTGGTGCAAGAATCCGTTTTTTTTTCGGATTTGGCCCCTAAAATACTTTTCTTAAAAGATTTTGGTGCTAAAAAAAAAGTTTTTTCTCGCTTCTGGGCGCTGAAAAGCTTTTTTAAAGGATTTTGCCCCCAGAAAACCCGGGTTTTTTTACGGGTTTTTGGGGTCAAAATCCTTTTTTTAACTTTTTTTGCGGGTAATAAAGTTAAACCGCTTCTTTACGGAAAAATATATTTTTTTACGGATTTTGGTCAAAAATCCGTTTTTTTATGGGGTTTTTTGGAAATAAAAAACTTTTTTTTTACGATTTTGGGGGCTAATAAAGTTTTTTCCTTCAGACGCAAAAAATTAAAGGGTTTTTTTTTTCGGGTTTTGGTGCCCAAATAACCATTTATTTTTTCGGATTTTTGGGGCTTTAAAACCTTTTTTTAAAATTTGTTAGCGCCAAAAAATGTTAAGAAAAAATTTTTTTTTACGGCAAAAACTGTAAAAAAAAGGATTCTGGCGCCAAATTTTATAACAAAAGTATTTTTTGCGTCAGAAGCGAGTAACTTTATTAGAGGGAAAAAAACCGTTTAAAAAAAAAGGATTTTAGCAAACCAAAAACCATAAAAAAATAGCTAAAACGGCCAAAATCCCAAAAAAAAAACTTATTTTTGGGGGACAAACGCAAAAAATAACTTTATTAACGCCAAAATACGTAAAAAAAACGGATTTTAGTACCCAAAATTTTGTAAAAAAAATTTTGGGCTTTTGGGCCAAAATCTATAAAAAACTTTTTTTTGGGACAAACGAAGATAACTTTTTTAGCGCCAAAATACGTAAAAATAAAGGATTTTACACCAAAATCGTTTTAAAAAAAAGGGCTTTTGGGGGGAAAATCCATAAAAACTTATTTTGGCAAAAAAGCAAAATAACTTTATTTTTGCCAAAATTTCCCAAAAAAGACTAAAAAGATTTCATTTTAAATGCCCAATTTTAAATTGGGTTTAAATTCCCTTTTGTAGGCCCGGGGTTACATCCCCAAAAGCTTAAAATTTTTGCATACATTAAAAAAACAGACTTTAAAAAAAAGCAAAAAACGGGGTGTAAAAAACGCACCAAAAAATTGGGAAATTTGTAGCAAAAAAAAACGGCTGTTTTTTCAGCTGAGTTTGACAGGCAGTGGACAGAAAACTCAGTTTCATGAACGTTTTTAATAATTTGTTTTCAGGTCGTTTTTTGTCCACTGCAGTGTAGGCATAGCCTTACCCTCATCTCACCCGTAAAGCCTAATAGATTGTAATTGGTGATTATGTTGGCGCTATATAAATAAAGGTTATTATTATTATTATTATTATTAAAGTTTCAACTTTCTCGGCAGTATCAGAACTAGACTTCCGCTGGTTAGCAAAGGGTTGCCTTCTCCAAAGAGTCACGTTTTCTGCTTCATGGAACAGATGGAAGTTGTCGTGTCTGGTGAGAAATATGATAGAACAAATACACTTTTCAACTATTGCTGGAAAAACACAAGCTGGTGGTGACAGCATTATGGTCTGAGGAATGTTTTCATAGCATTCTCTTGACCTACTCATCAATGTGGAAGGCACTTGCAATTGATGGATGTATTATTCATACATGCTGATTGTCTTCCCTGTGGCAGATGGGATCTTTCAGCAAGACAATGCAACATGTCACACAGCTAGAAATTTCCAAAGTAGAACATGACCAAGACTTCCAACTACCATCATGGTCTCTTAATTCCTCAGACTTGAACCCCACTTAGCATCTGTGGGATCACTGCGATCATTGTCTTCGCTCTTTGAATCCTCCCGCATGCAACCTCCAGCAGCTGTGGATTGTACTGCAGTCAGCCCCCCTCCGATACCTGTGACAACCTACCAAGACCTGCCCAGAAAGCTGAAAGAAGAAAGCAAGAAATGGACTTTACCTGAACATCAAGAAGACCAATCTAATGATGACCACCAAAAAAGAAGTCCACATAAAAATTAACAATGAAGAAATAGAAGTGGTCCAACATCGATTAGCACTGGGGTGTGCAGACATGGTCAACATGAACCAAGTATGGAAATGCAAGGATGTCTCAATCACCACCAATCACTTCCATTGTGTTCCCAATCAAGGCATATGGCTTTGCGACATGGACGCCCATAAAAGCAGACAGAAGAAAAGCTGATGCTTTTGAGCTGTGATACTGGAGAATACTTCTACAAATCCCATGGGAACATAGGAATTTTTTGGAAAAGCATTTCTGCTACTTTGGAATATATGAAAATGTTTATGTTCTTATCCAAGTAAGCAGCAGCATACTTCCTATGAGGATGTAAGAGCTGATCCACGGCCCACTGGAAAGTGGTGGGGGTCCCTGCAACCTAAATGGCATTCGGATATATTGAAATGACCACTTGGGTGTGGAGAAAGTTGTCTTTTCTCTAGCCTTCTTGGTCAAAGGGATCTGCCAGGATCCCTTGGTGAGGTCTAGGGTAATGATGTAGCAAGCTGGCTCTAGTCTTTAAATAAGCTTGTCCACCCTAGGCATGGGTAGGCATCAACCTTAGACATCTCGTTCAGCTTGCAATAGTTGTTGCAGAATCACCATTCGCCACTGGATTTTGGTACTAGCACTATGGGGCTGGACCACCCAATTTTGGACTCTTCGATTACACCCAGATAGTGGGTATTGGTACTAGAGGACTGTGAAGGTGGGCTACCAGGGAGGTGTCTTGACACACAGGACAGGACTGGCAATAATGCAGAACCTCCCAATAACAACCTGACTAGTAGAACCTCTGCAGTATCCTCTCCAGGGTCTTATCCATCCCTAGATGTTCCACTAAGACATGAGAGTGGGCCATGACTAAGACCATGCATCAATAAAGCCTATGTACTAGGAGCTGTTCCACCAACTCATCCCTCAACTTGGTTATCTGATATAGTAGATCACCATTCACAGCAAAGTGTTGGTACCGTTCATCTGTCCTGGGCTCTTGGGTAACCCCATTAAGAACTACTACCCTCTCCAATGGCCCTTTTAATGTTAGGTCCTGGAGTTGGGCTGTCCCAAAGTTCCCTCAGGACACCTACAAGTCGGGGACATTTTCATCTAAGGCTGACTGCTTCCCTTTGTCATCTGCCAGGACATACATGGGAAATTTTGGCATTACCTCAGGGCCAGTACATACTGGTCTGTCCTGGTACTGGGGGAGAGGGGTAATTTGGGGTCATCAGTTTTGACCAGGTCCAAGAATATGGGAAAATCATGGCCATTTATTATGTCATGTACTAAATTCTTAATAATTCCACTTGGGCCACTGGGTAAATTCTGGTATCCCCGTGTACACACTTAGCCCGGACCGACAATGTTACCCCAAGCTGTGCCAGGATCTCAGCTTTGAGTTTTACATATTCTTTGGTGTCCTGCAGCGCTAGGTCACAGTACGCTTTTGGGGCTCTCTAGTTCAATAGTTGGCCAAGACCTCTCCCCATTGCTCCTGTGATAGCTTTGCATGGTCTTCGACCTGTTCAAATACAGCCAGGAAGGCTACCACATTGTCTTCTTTCGTCATCTTTTGCCACCCTCATCACTTGTCTGGCATGATATTTGTCATCTGTAGATGTGTAATTAACATGCCTTTGTCTCTAATGGTTTCTGTAAGAACTGCATCTGTTGAATAAACAGGAGGTTTGTTTCCTGCTGTGCCTGTTGTTGCTGGGTAGTGGCTTGCTGTTACTGCAGATTCGCCTGCATAAGGTGCTTAATAACCTCCTCCATGTTGTGTGCTGTGGTTTGGATCTGTGCTGCAGCCTTAACCCAGGACATGTGCAAGGAACCTATGCCCGCATCCTCCACCACTTGTGGCAATCAGCTTAAATCGTAGTCTCAGGTTAATCAGACTGGCAGGCAAAAGTAATCGTAGAAAACACAAAGCAACACGAGGCAAGTCTTGACATCATAAACATAGCTTACTTCAGCTTTAAACTAAACAGTCTTAAAACACTCCTGCATTGTAGGGTACATGGATTTTATGGGTTAAAGGTGATATCTGGTTCCTACAAGAAAAAATGAATAAGCTGTTGGTGCGTAATTTTAAAAAAAAAACATATTCACCTCATCATTCATAACCTTCGTTCCAGCGCTGGGTCTCCTTGGTCTACTGATTTTTTCATCTTCCGAACATTTTGGAAGTGAAAAACTAAGAACAGTGATGTAAAATAAAAGCATCATACTGCTGCAGCCACTGATTGGCTGCAGCAGTGATGTCCAATTTCAAAGAGAATGAAAGGAAACAGAAGACTGGGGAGAATCAGTTTTCAGACGGAGGTAAGGAGGAATAAGAGTATAGCTTTTTCTTTTTTTAATTGGGGTCTAGCAGCTTAGTATTTTTTTAATAGGAACAAAAAACCCTTTTAATTTTTATTATTTCATTCATTTCACTGTTGTTTTTTTGGATTTTTACTTTGTCTATGACATTAATCATGTGGTTTCAATAACACATTTAAACCTTATTCACACTTGATTTGAAGACTGTTAACAAAAATGACAAAATATAGGACAGCATTATGTGTTTTTTTTCTGTTAAAATGTCTGACAATGACTTAAACTTGACAGACCCCATCATTGCCAATGGGGTCTGTTGGGCACTGTCTGGCCGTTATATTCAGTTTTTTGTTTCTTCGACAAAGCAGAAATACAGAAACAACAGCACAGATGTGAATGTAGTCTAGCATCATTACTCTAAGGCTATGTTCACACGATGTATTGCGGTACATACAGTACGCGCCGCAATACATCGTGTGTTTCGGGAGCTCCCGCCGCCCCCATAGACATGCATTACTTGTGGCGTTTAAGAATGTCACTTATCTCCCCGCACGTACAATACGATCTTATTGTATGCGCGGGGAGACGAGGTGTAATCCATAGTTCTCTATGAGAGCTATAGATTACCGTAATTATGGGTCACAGTACGGGGCACACTCCAAAATAAGCCGTGGGAACATACCCTAAACGTTATGACACGGCTATATTTGTGTATTTTTGTGGTTATTATATTTCAAATAAAACAACTTTTTTATAGAAAAATTTTTTTTATGTTTTTTAATGTGCTTTTTTTACAAATTGTATTTTTAGATTATTTTTAATTGATTTATTTATGTTAGTCTCAGTAAGGTAATTTATACTGATATTGATATATTGATCATTTGACACCACTATACCATGCATTATTGCTTGTAAGGCTATGTTCACACTTTGTAATTACGCCTGAGTTCGGGAGCTCGCGTGAGCTCCGGCGGGGGGGTTGGCAGCACGCCGGCCCCATAGACATTCATTACTAGAGGCGCGTATTCACCGCTAGTAATTGACACGTCACTTATCTCCCCGCTCGTCATATTGGGCGAGCGAGGACAGGAGACGTAATCCATAGTTCTCTATGAGAACTGTGGATTACCGTAATGACTGGGACGTATTTCACCCCATATTTAGTGCAGTACGGCACTAATAACGGGCCGACATACGTCCAAATTTAAGACGTGTGAACATAGCCTAAATGTAAAGCAGACAGGCAATCTATTAGGCCGTGTCTCTGGTATATTAGGCAGACAGGGACTGGGACTTTTGTCAGGACACCACCAACCATAGCTACTCATGACAGCCTATAAACATGTTCACAGGTTGTCGGAGGGAGCCTCTTCTCACTGTTAAATCACTCACTGCCATGGTCGTAACTGACCTTGGCATTTAATGGGGTTAAAGGGGTTTTTTCACTACAAAGATTAGCTTTCAACACAAAGGGAATGGTAAATGAAGACATCATCTGTGTCTAATCTGAGTGACATCATCACCACAGGTCTGCACTTCACACAGGACACCAGCAGCTTGAGTGTGTTATTTCTAAGGGCATGTCCCCACAGCAAGGGTTTTCGGAAGTTTTTTCAGCCGGTTTGCGGTTTTTTAGACCGCCTGAAAAACCGGCCGAAAATGAGCACAATTGTTCTTTATGGAAAACCCGTGCAGCAGTCCCCACTGCACGGGTTTTCCACCCGGCGGTTTTGCCGCCCGCGGTCCGCTCAAGAAACATTGAGCATGTTCATTCTTCTGTCCGGTTTCCGGATGGAATATGAACACCTCAATGGGAGGGGGAGGGCTCTTCTCTGCTCATCGCGGAGAAAAGCCGCCCCCCCCCCCCCCGGCCTGGGGACGGCCGCAAAACCGGCCGGTGTTTGTCCTGTGCCATGTGAATGCAGCCTAACAAAGGAGTGTAAGGCTAGGTCTACACTGCATCGGACAAAAAACGGACGAATGTCGACCATTTTTTTTTCCAATGCAAGACCCAGCGTTTTGTGCAAAAACCATGATCGGTTCTCGTTTTTTTGACGTTTGCCCATACAATTGATTGAATGGAAAATTTACGGAAAAACTCAAAGCGCCGGCATATTACACAACATGTTTTATAATACGGCGGTGCCAGAAGACAAGCAGAGAAAAAATTACCTGTGTAAACTACAGGTCAGTTTTTCTATTAATATCTATGGACTGACTTCCGGTTCCGGCGCTTGCATGGACGGCAGCAGCGGCTGAGCGCTCCGTCCCCGCTCCACCTCTTCACCGGCAAACCCGCCACATACCTGCCGCAGACCCGGAACTTGTTAGTGCCACAGCACCGGAGCGCTAGCGGGCACTTGGGAACGGCGCCCGGATCGCAGCGGGGAGCCCGGATATCTTTAATCCCGGACAGCTCGGCACAGGCACAGCGCGCCCAAGATGGCGCCCAATCCCCAGCGCGCCACGAGGAGCGGGCGCGGGCAACTGGCAGCAACTCTAGCCGGCACAGGAGAGGAAGAGGCTGAGGACCCCCAGACCCAGACCCACGAGACTGAGATGCAGGTACAAGGGGACAGCATTAGTACCCAGGCAGCTCACACAAGCCAGTCATCAGCGGCAGCAGCCTTGCAGGAAGACACTCAGGGGTTAACAACAGCAGAACGGGAGATAGAAGAAATGCTGCCAGGATTAAACATCTCCTGTAAATCAATGGCCATAGCTGTGGCCAAGCTTCTAGCCCCAGATATTCTGGCCTCATTTGAGGCAACAATCTCAGCATCAGTGAAAGCTGCAGTCACCTCTGCAATCACAGCCATCCACTCAGAGGTCAAGCTCCACACTAGCCAAATATCTGAGCTGGAGGAGAGAACGAGCACAGTTGAGGATGACTTATTGGGGATGAGAAGCACCATGGAAAGATTAAAAAAATGGACTGAGTATCTACAAGAGAAAAGTTGAAGATCTTGAGAATCGTTCCCGCAGGAACAATTGAGGATTATAGGGCTTAGCGAGTCTGTACCGTTGAAAAACCTGCACACCATCTGTGCTAAAGATATTCCTCAAGCTTTGGGACTAGAGCGCCCCCTGAAAGTAGAAAGGGCACATTGAATCGGGCCACCGCGACCACCGTCTACTGGAGAGGCACGTGACAGACCCAGACCGGTGATAGTAAAGTACCTGGACTACTCTGAAAAAAATATGCTAATGTAAGCGTACCGTGCACAGAAATCGGCACTGAAGTATAAGGGTGACAAACTGCTGTTGTTTGCAGACTACTCCATCGAAGTTTCCAGGAAAAGAAAACAGTTTTCTAATGTATGCACCGCACTGGCAAAAAAGCAAATCCGATTCAACTTACAATACCCGGCAATTCTACGGATATATCCTGATCAAGGTCCTCCTGTCACACATCGCTCGGTGGAGGAAAACAGAGGGCTACCTAAGAGTCTTACCCTCAAAAAAGGAAAACTGGGGGACAAAAGAAAAAGAAGAGAGAGAGAAGAATCAACGACAAACGCTGAACAATCCAAAAAGGGGGTGGAAAGACCGAAACCCCCAGGAAAAAAGGGAAAACGGGTAAAGACTGAAGAACCGGGAAATTTATTTTACACTTGTATTAGAGTTGGACTCAGCTTTAAATTGAAGGGGATTAAAACTCAATTTTTAGAAGGGGAAAAAGGCTATACGGGGAATCGTCTTAAACCAACTGGAATTTTTTATAAAAACCCAAAATAAACTAAAATTCTGTTTTTGTATGTTAAAGGGGATTTGGGGAGGGGCCCGGGAGGGAATTTTTGTGCAATGCTGTCCCCCAATTGTTCTCTGACATGAGAAGGGGGGGGGTGGAGAAGCGCCTTAAGGTTTTTTGTTTACACTTCAAAAGGGGGAAATTTGGGTTTTGCCCCCGATCAAAATGCAAGAAAAAAGAAAGTCAAAAAGGGAAAAGGAAAAAGGGGGAAAGATGTAAAGGTTTTTTTCAGGTTTTTTGGGGTTTTTGGGGGAAGGGGGGACTAAACGTCACTGCAAAATAGGAGCCTAGAAAATTTTTAAGCCAAACTTAAAGACACGGGGGAAAATATAAAATAAAACATGGGAAAAGTAAAGAGGGTTTCTTCACCCCCTAAAAGAACGAAGAACCTTTGCCACTTAAGAAATTTAAACGGACAAAAAGCCATGCCCAGGGAAACCCCCCTCACCGAGAAAGAATTTTTTCCCCCGATTTAGAAAGATGTGGTAGGGGGGGTGAGGGGGTCTGCAGCAATACAGGGGAAAAAGGGGGTGGTTTCTACAATTTCCCCAAGAACACCCCTTAAAATTATCCAACAAGGGCCCAAAACGAGGGGCCCCCGTTATTTGGGCCCTTTAGACACACCGGGGGGAAAACTTAGCCTATTTAGGAAAATGCCCCAACACTAAGGGCAAAGATTTTTTCAGTGCCTTCACAACAAGGTTCTGGAGGGCAGCGTAGTAAAACTACTGCAAAGGGGCCCACTTTCCCAAAAAGGGAATGAAAAAGCGGGGGATAAAAAGAACGGGGGTTAAAAAGGGGGGCGGGGCCCCCCTAAAAGGGGTATCTGGGGGGATTTTTTTCCACTCCCTTTGGGCTTACTGAATGGGATGGCGCCAATTCAAACCCGGGGGAAGACATACACCCCACTTCTCGCATGTCCAAACTTTCTTGGTCAAGGCTCGAATTTTAAAATTTCCCGCCCAAACGTCCCTTCTAAGCAAAGTGGGGGGGGTTTTGAAAATTGGGCCCTGGTGATCCAGATCTTTCCCCCTACTAATTCCCCTTTAAAGAGACCCCCATCCCAAAAGGGACGGACATTCTTTGGGCGTTTCCCGAGTTCCCCTAAGAAATGATGGAAAATTTCAGAGATTATTTAGGAAATGGGGGAAAAGGATTAAAAACGGGAAAAGGGCACACAAAAATAAAAACCCGGAACTAAAATTGGGCCACGGGAAAAGGGGGTCCGATAGAAAGAAATCATGTCCAAATGCCTCCAAAAAAAAAGGGCCCCCTAAAAAAAAAATATAACCAGAAAAAGGGAACCCCCTTAACACTTTTACACCGGGTTTTTTTCTCAGCCCACAGGGGAAAATAAAAGAAGTGGTTTCCCCCGACAAAGGAGAATTTTAAAGCTCCAACAAAAGAAAACTTAAAGCTTTTTTTAGGGAGATCGTCTAAGAGCCATTTTGGTTCCGTTTTGGCAACAAGGGGGGAAACTTTACCAATCGGGTGGGGAACAGCAGGGGACGGCGGGATTTACAAACCCCTAAAAAATTTATAGGGCGAGATAGAAAAAAACCCCAAAAAAGAAAAATGAATACGGGAAAACCTTTTTAAAAAAAAACTCTTTTCCCCCAATCAGCTTTAACTCACAAAAGGGGAAGGGAAAAACTAAGCAAAAACACTTTTAAAAAAGGGTCTTTAGAAGCAGATAAAGAAAGCTGAAAAACCAAAATTTCACGATAGAGGAAATAAGGGACATTAAAAATATCCGCCACCAAAGCCCCAGGCCCGGGTGGGCCCGTCCCCGGGGACTTTTTAAAATTTTGTCAAAAGACATTACGCCAAAAAAAAAGCCCTTTTGTTTCCAGGACAATTTTTCAAAAGTGCTCTATGCTAACCCCCCGGGGGACACCCGGGGTACATTTAAAATTTTTTTCCCCAAAAAAGGGGAAAAATCCTTTTTACCCTGGGAAACAATAGACCAATTTCCCTTTTAAACAACCCAAATGTCAAAATAATAATTTAAAAAATCCCTAGCAAATAAGATTTTCGTAATTTTTTAGCGATTACTTGGCTACGACATCGGGCAAAGTCCCATAGTCCGGGGGCCCCCATCGAAAAAAGGGTTTTTTTGATAGTCCGAAAAGCCCCTCATCTCCGAGGCCCTTAAAGTTTTAAAGGGAAGCAACAACACCCTCCAAAATTTTTTACACCCAAACAGGGCTGGGAACTGGAAAATTAAAAAGCCACAACATCAAATGGATACCTGGGATCCTTTAGGGACAACACTTAGGGTATAAAAGGGCCAAAAATAAAAAAAAGTTTACACACCATTCACTTTTCCCTGTCTTGTACCACAAACAAAGACCCTTTAAAACCCGCATCACCCACAAATTTTAAAAAGTGCCAGAAGGCAGTATTATTTTAACCCCCATTTTACTTTTAAAATGGACAAATTTAATATCCCCCCGGGCCCGGAACCCGCATACCCAAAAACCGGGATGCCCACAGATTAAAAAATGCCGAAAAAAATAGAAACCCTTTTAACCACCATTTTTTGTTTTAACTGGGGCATTGGGCAAACCCTTCCTGGGGCCGCAGCATGACCCTTTAAAACCCGTCTTAAACCCCCAGATTAAAAAGTGCC
>JAODAL010039725.1:0-37695 GCA_025379985.1 Phyllomedusa bahiana
T
Organism: Phyllomedusa bahiana; assembly: GCA_025379985.1. Taxonomy (NCBI): domain Eukaryota; kingdom Metazoa; phylum Chordata; class Amphibia; order Anura; family Hylidae; genus Phyllomedusa; species Phyllomedusa bahiana. Next base: position 2 of record JAODAL010039725.1, read on the forward strand.
TAAAAAGGTGAGGCTTATTGTAAGCCTTAACGACTGAACAATTTTTGTTTTGTATTGCTGATTTCAAAGGACCGTAGCTTTTCTGTTTGTTTATCAAAAAAAAGTCATTAAAAGGATTGATTCTTTTTCAAGACAAGTTGTAGTTTTTTATGGGCACCAGTCTAGGAAGTAAAAATAATTAATGAACTCGTTTTTATTCTTTTTTTAGTGGCGAATGTGAAAATGTTGTTTTTTTATGTTGTATACTTTGTGGCATACATAACATGTTTACTTTATAAAATGTAAAGAGATAATCCAGCATGATGGCCAGGGAGTATGAATTAAAGGCTTTCCAATGCTTCATTTAGTGCGTCCATAAAAATACAAAAACATTTTGGTGTATCAGTGCATAAAACACACTTTTGAGTGGCAATTCAGCTCTTAGTCATAGCATCTAAAAATAAGTTATACATGGCTATTCAAAACATAAAATGCCAACCAAATAATTAAAACTGTAATTTAATCAACTGTGAGATGTATAATTAGGTAGCCACAGCATCTCGCTAAGGAAAAGCAGATGACCTGGAAATGGGGGGAAAAAGGCCTTTTTATTGTTCTTATATCTTCAACAATGTATTGAGATATTTTGCTACAGAAAATTTTGATGGAAAGTTCATTACATTTAATTAGACTGAAATATGAAAAAATAAAAATTAGAAGAAATTTCCAAGGATTTAAAAAAGACAGATGAGGAATTAATGATGTAAGGATGTACCTACATACAGACAGGACTTTTTAAAAGTGCAACAAGATATTTACAAGCTAGATTAATCAATTACAGCTATAAAAAAATCCATGAAAAAACACATGATTATGCCGCAGTATCAAGATTACGAATGGGAAAGAATACCATAACAAAACACACCTCATCTTAAAGGGGTTTTCTCACTACAAACATTAATTTTAACATAAAGGGAGACTGAAGACTATTTCTAAATACATCGGTCAATAAGTTTTACTTTAGTCATGAAGAGCTCCGAAGTGCACACAGTTTCTATGGTTACCTGCTTTGAGACGATGGCAGGGAGTAACTTCACCCCACTAACGTACTGAGATCGAGGCAAACTAATGACATTTAACAAGATTAGCTTCACTAAACAAAAGGTACATGTCCTGTGAGGACTGAAAAACATGGCTTTATCTGTAATCTTGTTAGAGGTAACATTTTCCTGCACTGTCAGAGTAACGGCTCGCTAGATGTTTATCATGCTAATCACTGCAGTAGTACCATCCACAGGCTGAGGAGACAGCGTAACTGCAAAACTGCTAACATGGAGAGAATGCTTTTAAGAAAAATAACCATACACTGACAAGCAAAATGGTAACAATGTTTTAAACTTGTGACTTTCAGGCTCCATATCTTACCATCCACTACAGCGTTGACTGTAAGCCTACCAACATTTTATAGAAAATCATCTTGGCTATCTCGTACATAAATATGACTTTTAACTATATTGCATATGTTTAGCTATGCAGATTCTTGTCATGTAACTACATTGTTACTGTTTTGCTCCTGGTGGTGGGACAATCTTTTTCTTTATGTACACTACAAATTACAACCTGTTCTCACATTCCCTTACAGCTCAGTGTGTTATTAGATTGCTTCCCAAACGAAAGGTCACTGGTTCAAATTGAGGAAGAACCATCAAGAAGATTTCCGAAGAAAAGAAAAACAGCATCATCCAGCTCATCAATAGTGGTCTATCGACCAAGAAAATTGCCAAACTGCATCATGTGAGTGTCCTAACAGTAAGAAGAATATGAAATGAAGTCCATCCATCCAACTAATTATTTCATTGGAATTTTGTGTGTTTAAATAGTCATGTATTACACTTAAGGGAACATTTATGAAAACTGTCTAGGTCGAACACTTTTTTTGTTGCCCACAGCAACCAATCATAGCTCCCCTTTAATTTTTTCAGAGCACTATATGAAATAAAAGGTTAGCTGTGATTGGTTGCTGTTGGCAACACATAAAGTCTTAGACCTAGACAGTTTTCATATATGTGGCCCTTACTGCCACTCGAAATGAGTAAGCGTATGTTTTGTGTACTGGTACACCACAATGTTTTTGTATTTTTATGGACACATTATATAAAGCTTTGGAAAGCGTTTGTTTCAAACTGCCTGGCCATCCTGTTGAATTATCTATCTACTTTTTTTTTTATTTGAATGTTTTTGGACGGTGGAATCCGGGAACTGATATTGGGCAGAAGGAGGGTGAGCTGGCTTTCTTTACTATAACTTTAGTCCATGGCTTAGTGATATGGTGATACCAAGTTAAATAAAGACTTAGCTATTTGGGGGGGCCATTAAAAATTTTTTTTAAATAATGATGCATTTGAAGAAAAAAAAACAATTTTAAAAATGAAGAAAAAAAAATTCAATGGTCATTTGCATTAAACCCGTTTCTGTCCCTTCATATTTAACCACTTGATGTTCTTTTTCCTTTTTTGATCCCCTTGGATGGTTTACTCCTTAAATGCGACGACCAAAATCTTCTGTCCACCCAAGCAAGCAATGGGGGAGAAACCTTGGTGGAAAGGTAAAGAAGAACCCCAAGTCACTTGGCAGCTCCGCGATGCAGTGGGGAATGGTAAAAGTTCCACAAATCACTATATTGAACCCTCCACCATCGGGGCTTTATGGCATTGCCCGTCACTCCTCAGTGGGGGAAATGAAGGCCACATCAGTTTCAAAAAAAACCACAGAACCACCCCCCGATTATAAAAATAAGATTCTCTTTATGTAGATGAAGACTAAAATTTTTGGTTTTTAATTTTTGGGGTTTGTGGGGGGGGGGAAAGGGAAAACCCACATGCAGTCACCTGCCCAATTTTCCCCAAATGAAAACATGGTGGGGACGCATCATCTTTGGGGGTGTTTTTTGTGCGGGGACGGGATGACTGGTTGCAATTGAAGGAAAGATGAATGGGCCCAAGTAAAATTTTACCCCTGGATGAAAACCCTCCAGAGTGCTCTGGACCTAGAGGGGGTAAAGGTTATTTTTCAACAATACAATGACCTAAGCACACAGGTAAAATAAAAAAAGCAGTAATAATAATCTTTTTTATATAGGCCAACATATTCCGCAGCACTTTCAAATTCAAGGGTAAAAGTACAGACTTACCTTTTAAAAGTTTTTAAAATGGAACAAGGTGTGGGGCCCTGCTGTGAGAGCTTACAATTATTAGGGTGTAGGGGTGAAAACATACGGTTTAACTGTAATTTACAAGGGTTCAGCCTTGTTTCAAAATGGGGGGTGTTTTACATAAAAAAGGATGAACCTCCCCCTAAAGTACATCTATATACAGATAAGTCCCTGTAAAGTCCCCCCTTTGTAGGGAAGGGGTGAAAAAATGTGTGTGATAGCAGTTAGGGATCTTGGTAGGCCAGACTGAAAAGATTAGTTTCAGGGGCCCTCTTAAAACGTGAGGGTTGTGAATGTGCCGATTGCCCGCAGTTGCTTTTCCAGAAAAAACGGTCCCGAGTGTAAAATTTGGAAGGGATGGGAGGTTGGGAGATTATGAGTGTCCCTTGATATCAGCAGCAGGCGGAAGGGCGGGTGGGTGGTAGACAAGGTGAGGAGGAGATGTAGGGGGTGGCGCGTGGAGAGTTTAGAGTGAGAATGATGAGTTTATACTGTATCCTCTACTGAATGGGCAACCAGTGCATGACTGACACGGGTAGAGGCATTAGTATAGCGGCTGGAGGAAAAGATGACCGGGGCTGCTGCATTCAGGACAATTGAAAGGGAGATTTTCAGAGGGGAGCCCGATAAGCAAGGAGTTACGTAGTAAAGACGAAAAGAAAATAAGAGCAGCAATGAGAGTTTTGAGTTTTTTTCCCCCGGTGAAAAACAGGATTTGGAGATGTTCTTGGGTGAGGTGCAGGAGGGGCAAGAGATTGGATATATGGGGTAAGGGGTCAGACAAATCTATTAAAACCCCCCAAAAAGCGGGCCCGCTGCCGAGGAGAAAATGGTGGTACCATTTTAAAGAAAAAAATGCAGGGGTGGGGGGTTTAGATGGGGAAAGCCCCGAAGTTCGTCTAGTGAGGTTTATTTTCAGTGGAGAGAAATGTTTCAGAGCAGCGGGAGAACGTCAAGGTGTTTTGTAGCTGGTCTGGAGAGATGTCACGGGAGGAGGGTTATTCTTGGGTGTCATCAGCGTAGAGATGGTCTAAACCCAAAATCTTGATGGTTTGTCCAATGGGGGGCTGGTCAATGAAAAAGGGGAGGGGGCCCCTAGAACTGATCCCCTGAGGAACTCCAAGAGCAAGGGGGAGAAGAATAGAACCAAAAAATTAGACACTAAAGGAGCGATCAGATAGGTGGGAAGAAAAACCAAGCAAGCGGGCCCTGGGGGGCCAATGGCGTGACAGTAGGGAAAAGGGGGAATCCACGTCCCAAACGCTGGAGAGACCCAAAGGGGAAGCAGCAAGGAGTTTTCCCCTGGAATTTTGCTGTTAGGAGGTATTGAGACTTTTAAATAAGGCAGTTTCCCTGGGTTTTGGGTGCGGAAAAAAGATTGCAGAGGGTTTAAGAAGAGCGTTATAGGGATGCGGATTAGGCAGAGTTTAACCCCAACGTTCCCGGATTTTTGAGATGAAGGGGAGGTTAGAGACTTTGTCAAGTTGCAGCAAAGGACAGGTCCAGAGGGGCTTTTTTAGCAAAGGGTTTGATGGCGTTTGAAGGAAAATGGAAAGTCCCAGTGGAGAGGAGAGGTTACAGATGCATAAGGGGAGAGGGACGCTGGAAAATAGATGGACGAGGTTTGGGTGGGAATGGGGTCAGTTGATGGTGGGTGGGCAAGCGACAGGAGAAGCCCACACTTCTTCTCTGTCGTCGGTTCAAGAGGAGGCAGACAGCAATAGGACGTCGGGGGGGGATGGGATGGGTATTACTTGGGGGCTGAATATGTTTAGCAAAATTTTTTCAATTTTCTCTTTGAAGTGGTGGCCCGGTCTTCAGACAGAGGTAGTGACTGGGGCCCGGCCTGGCCCTTGGAGGGGTGGAAGGTATCAAAGAGCTTTTTGGGTTGTTGTGTTGTGTGGAGTGAGGGATAAAAATATTTTTTTTGGGGCTGTGAAGGGGAGGTGATAAGTCCTTAGAAAGAATTTGTGTGGAGAAAGTCGCAGGTAGCTTCGACTTTCCCCCAGCGCTCAGCACCCTGGAACAGCGCTTTCAGATGGCGGGCTGAGGTGTGGGTAAGGGTGCAGGGTCGGGCTCTGTGGGGTTGTCTGGGGGGCCCAAAAATGTCCCCGGGGGGTTTGGGGTTTTATTTTTAACTTTTTACAGCCTGGTAGGACATGAAGGGAGGGGATTGGGGGGCAGTGGGACTGTTGGTTTTTAGTTCCTGAATATTAATGGGGCGGATATTTCGGGGTGTGTGTAGCAGGGTTGTCCAAAAGGCTGAGAAATTGTATAATGAAGGAGATAAGGTTTGGCGAGAGAGATAAGGAGAATTAGTGAAGTTTTGAAATTTAGGAAAGATGACAGAAGCCAATCCGAGAGTTTCCCTCTTGTGGGTTGGGAGTCAGTAAAATGCGAGAGCCCAAAAGGGAAAGGGGTTGTGAAAGAAAGTGAGGAGAAGGAGCACGGGGTAACAATGGGGTGTTGAAATCTCCCCTGTGGAGTGGGTATTTTAGTGAGGAAATGGGAGAGGGAGCAAAAAGATCCGAAACTGGCGGGGGTAGCCGGGGGTCGAGACAACTGCGCTTGATGGAAAAGGGGTGAAAGGTCGGCCGGGGGTGGGCCCCAAATGAGGGGGGGAAGTGAGGTGGGGAAAGGGGGAAAAGACCTGGTAAATGCAATGGGAAAGAAAGTAATCCGACTCCTCCACCCCCCTGTTCTGGTTGGGGATTGGGTGAAGTGTAGGCCACCCTAGGGGAGAGCAGCAAGGGAAACGTGTCGTGGTGGGGGCCTGTTTCTGGGGGCCCGAGGTTGAAAGGAGTTGGAGAAAAAAGGGCATGAACACAGTGAGTTTGTTGCAGAGGATTGGGGTTCCATAGGGCCACTTTAAAAAAGGAAAAAAAGACGTTTTAAACGAATAGCAAGAGGTTAGCAGGGGTTTCTATCGGAGGGAGAGGAGGAGGTGGGGTGGCAGGAGGAGGGGGGCGGGTTAGGAGAGATGTCCCCCCGCCAGCAAAAAGCAGGGGAATGAAAAGAACAGCAGAGGTTCGTATGAATATGAGCGGGGTTTGGCATAAATGGAGCTGGAGGTTTGGGGGGGGTGAAAAGGGCAAAAAGCGTGTGGGATGATCATAGGTGAGGGAAGGAGAGAGGGGCTTTTGTGGATAAAATTGTCTGGGGCAAGAAAGGGTGGTAAAAGGAGGCAGATGGGGCAAGGTAGAAAAAATAGCAAGCTGGTAATTAGGGGTAGTGACAAGTGCAGCTCTTTAAAAAAAAGGGGAGAGTCCCCGCTCCCTTTCTCACTTCTGGCTCATTTTGAGATATTTTTGAGAATTGCCATTCTAAATTGTTGAAATTGGCATTAGGGGGTTTTGGTGTCGTAAAAATGGGTGGGCTAAAATGTCTGCACAAAGCAACATTCAAGGGGTTTTTTGGGGTTCATGGTACAAAAATAAAAACAAGGATAAAAATGGAAGACAGAGGGGCCAAAATATCTAGACAAAAACATACCCTTTAAAAGGCAGAGACAATTAGACATAAAATGCTGTGGTTTGGCTGGGATTTGCTGTTCACCAGAAAAAGACGTACCATTTAAACTAGGCAGAGACAATTAGACATATAATGCTGTGGTTTGGCTGGGATTTGCTGTTCACCAGAAAAGATGTACCTGTGAAGAGATGAAGAGAAACATAGTCAGATGATATTACGGACTCCAAAGTCTGCTCTATTAAGTTCTGGGATATGTCTGAGGATTGCCACTTTGAAATTTGGCACGTGATCTTTGGCCATCAGACCTCGGTCACAGACCGGAGCTCTGTAGTGGCTTCAGAACAACTCTGGGCCCATTCTTGACTGGCCCAGTCAGAGCCCTGACCTAAACTCAATTGAGCATTTCTGGAGAGACTTGAAATTGGCTTTCTACCAACGTTCACCATCCAACCTGAGGAAACTGGAGAGGATCTGCAAGGAAGAATGACAGAGGATTCCCAAATCCAGGTGTGAAAGACTTGTTGCATCAATCCCAAGAAGACTCATGGCTGTACTAACTCAAAAGGGTGCTTCTACTCAATACTGAGCAAAGGGTCTGAATACGTAAGACCATGTGATATTTAAATTTTTCTTGCTAAATAAATTAGCAAAAATATCTACATTTCTGTTTTTTTTTCTTTCAAGATGGGGTGCATAGTGTACATTAATGAGCAAAAAAATTTACTTTTTGGATCTTACAAAATGGCTGCAATTAAAGAAAGAGTGAAAAATTTAAAAGGGTCTGAATACTTTCTGCAGCCACTGTATACCCATAGACAATAACCCAACACCCCTTGTTCACTTAAAGATTCATAATCTGATTACCAAATACTTACAGGATGGAGTCATAGACTCCAAAATGGCTATTTTCCTTACAAACCTACATCCAATAATCCCAGTTTTCTATACACTTCCAAAAGTACAAAAGAATCATCAACAACCACCAGGAAGACCAATAGTAGCCTAAGCAGACTCTTTACTTTCCCCTTTCTCTATTATCTTAAAAAATATTCTAGCAAATTTGGTTAAATCACCCCGTTGTTTATACTTGAAACCTCTGATTTTCTAAATAAAATCAAGTTAGGTCCCTAGTCCCTCCCCAAAGTACTTTGGACACCTTCAATGAAAGTAGTCTATACATCTCTATTACACACAAGAAGGGTCTTAAAGCAGTCAAAATACTGCTGGATTCACTATAATTTTATTCCTCTGCTTTTGTATAGACATCTGGTATTGACTAACAATCTCCAGTTTGAAGATCAACGTTACCTCCAAATATATGGCACAGTCATGAGTTCCAACTTTGCACCCACATATGCAAATATTTACATGGCTACCTTTGAGCAAGAAAACTTGTACTCACACCCGTTATACATTACACATGTATCTTCATGGCTGTGATACGTAGACAATATTTTTCTGCCTATGGACAGGACCCCTTGAGGCCCTTTGTTACTTTCACGATAATATCAACAATATTTTTCTAGAATTCATCCATCACCATTCTACTCACATATAGTTCCTAGACACAGTTGTCATCAATAATCCTGATAGACACATACACTTTGACCTTTAAAAGAAACCCACAGAATGGAATAATCTATTACATTACACGTCCAAGCATCCTCCAACAACTAAAAGGTCACCTCCTAAATCAGCCAAGTCTATAGGATTGTAGATGAACAGGATAATAGATCCACTCATATTGCTGAGATGACAGCAAGATTCGTTGAACAAGGGTAGTCCTCATCCCTACTCTGAGTTACAACCCAGCTCCTCACAGTCATAAAGGAGTCCTAGGAATTCCACTCCTTGTATACCCTTTGTCCACAAGTATTATAACTTGAGCCACAGAATAACAGGTATAATTAGAAAACACTGGCCAGTCCTACAGAGGTTTACCCCCAAGATCCAGGAATCTCCTTATTCATTTTTTTAAACAGGACTGTAACATTTGTGATAACCTTGTGAAGGCTGACATAGGGTCTTCTCATAAACTACCCACATGGAGAATCTTAGCACCAACTAAAACAGCACCTTGTTTACATTGTTTGAACTGCTCCTCCGTCATTCCCAACATCCCCACACAAGGCGCAAATACAAGATTCCAAGATATTTCATCTGTAACTCAAGCTATGTTTACTTGTTGAAATGTCCATGTGTACTAGTTAACATAGAGGAAACTACCCAGAGGATTAAAGATAGATTACCAAAACATAAATCTACCATACATTGCCAGGAAAATCTCCTTCCTGTACCGGCACACTTTAACTCACATCAACACCAGATCTCACGATTGCTCTATCACCCACTAAGATGGGGTGGGAACCGCATTGCTCTTCTCAAAAAAAAAAAAGAGAAACCTTTGGGATGCATATACTCCAATGTTTGGTTGGAACCATTCGGCTTGAACCGTGAGTTCAACTGCAAGTGGCTATGAATACAAATTTATACGTTCTTTTTGTTGTTTGATTCGACATTATATAACTGGATTTGTACATAATTGTTTCATATTTCATTTTACGCATGTTTCCTCATTTTGTCTACCTTCATCCATTACATTGTATAGAGCTGCTACATTATGTATCTTATTGCTTTATATCGTGCTGATGTGCCTTTTATATTTCAACTGTACCTTACTTTTTTCCATTAAAGATAAAGGGAGATCCCTATGCTGAGGCTCCTACCACGCTCCTACTCACGGACTGGTAACCATCTTCCAGCTCTCTCTTATGGTCTTGTCCCTAATTTCCTCTTTGTCCACCTTTTCGTTCTGCTCTTTTTTATTTTTAGTTTTTTTTTTCCTTTTTATTTGTTTACACTATTCTCTGCTTTACTATTATTTTGGCCATTCTTTATTATTGGTATCTTCTACCCTTTTTATCTTTTTCTTTATATTATTTTTTTATTTTCACTCACCTCTAAGGTTATTCTCATTCATCACTCTGCTCCGTTTTACACTCAATTATTTTTTGCAACACTTTCATGTAGTTTAATATTTATCCACTCCATTTCCCCTTTTGCCTCTTAATCATTGCCTTATTTTTTCTCCTCTCTTTCTTTTCCCTGTACAAAGCTTATTTGCTTTATTTCCCCTTGTTTTATATATGATCTTCTTCCACTATATCTTACCCTTTATTATTCCACAGCATTATAGGTATATTGTTTCTGCTCTTCATGGATGGATGGCTGTACCATCTGGACAACGGAACATTTGATTCTGCCCTCCGGATGACAGCTTATCTATCCGCCGCAGAGATCAGAGATAAGCGACCGGATTCCAGTTCATGAGTGTGTGACACTTCATGTTTTCTGGCAATGCTGTCTACCGCTCAGATCCAGCCTCCTGGAGCACACCCTAATTGCTTGCAGTGCAGAACCAGAAAATCCATTGTTCACACTCCCGCCCCTGGCAGTCTTATATTGCTCCCGCTGCATGCTTGGCTCTATGCACTCTCAAGCCTAACTATACATTCCCTCCTACTCTGAAAGGCATGCTACTATTCCCTAGTGTCTCCATTCTCTTATATTACCAATATTTTGACCTCTATAGCCACTTGCTTATGGATGCCCCTTCTAGACTTGTCCCCTATGGTGTTTCTATTATCATTGCCCTATTATCATTTGCTTGTTATACTATATCATTTTATATGCACACTTCTTCCTAAATGTATCATTTTCCCCTTTTCCCCCCTTTTATTTACCCTATTTTTCTCTTCCTTTCATACTCCATTTTTATGCTCCCTTTTAATCTTTTTTCCTTTTTTTCTTCTTCCTTTCTTTTTTCTTATTTCCATTATCCTTTCATGTGACACCACTATTAAAACAGTCCTCACGATATATTAGTAGTGTAATGTTGTACCGTGTTAGCCATAGAAAGTAGTAGAAGAGTGGACAAATCAGGCGATACCTTTTTCAGGCTGAGTATATTTGATGGTGAGCTTTTGAGAGTACTAGCTCCCTTCTTCAGACATGGTGTTATACAACAAACTGAAAATACACAGACTTTTTATACACAAAAGACATGGACCTTCAAAGGATCTTAGAATTCTTAAAAATAACAAAATGCAATTGTAAATCTAGCACTTCTTACCCTTCGTCTCTCCCGTAACCCTAATAGATTGTAAGCTCTTGCGAGCAGGGCCCTCTCACTTGAGTCTCATCTGTAATGGTAGCTTTTCATTTGTGCAATGTATTTGGGTTTTGTCTTACCTACAAAACCCCCCAAATTGTAAAAGTGCTGCGAATATGGTTGCGCTATATAATCAAGATTATTTTATTATTATTATTATTATTCATTATTATAAGTAGATCAATCTTTACAGAACAGGTCAAGAAAATAACTATCTGGAAACTTGTGAGGCGTGACCGAGAGTCCGACTTCTGCGTCTTATCTCTTTGCTCTCAGTTCGTGATTTTGTGGTTCACACAGTTCACAAACATAGTTTGACAAAAAGCTGGCATGAATAATTTAGCCTATTTTGGCAGAGTCTGAAATTTTGCATTAATTTAAATTCCCACCTCCTTTCCCCTCTCCCCTCTGCGTCTTAAAGTGTCCCATTAAAGCCATAATCTTCAAAACTTCAATAGAATGATCATCTCTGGAGAAGTGTTGTGCCACTGGAAGATCAGTTCTGCTGTTAGATAAATACATTGACTGTTTCAGAAGCAAAGTAAAATCTGAGATCTTGGGGAAACTAAAGAAAACAGGTCCCTACCCTAACCCTTCAGGAAACAGAAGGCAATCACTTCACTGAAGAAAATAGACATAATAATAAAACCAGCCTGAACAAAGGGGCGCAATAGTCATGATGAACATCTCTGACTATACCAGGAGAGCGAACAGACAGCTTCCAAACCCCGCCTATTACTCCAAACTTGACAGTGATTCCCACAGAGGCCCTAAATGAAACCAACTAAAGAATAAGAACCGTGAAGTTTTCCAACTCAGTCCAGAGGCAGGTAGAGGGCTCATCCCAGTGGATCCCAGCCCCGGGCAGCTTCTACATGCACCCCAAGAGAATCCACAAAGATGGCAATCCTGGGAGCCTATCATTTCTGGTAGTTCTGAGGGTGGTACACTGACAGACAATATCTCAGGATGGGTGGAAAATCTCCTAAAAAAAAAAAAAAAAAAAAAACCCCTGGTCAGTAGATCTCCTAGTTACATCTCAGACACCTCGATCTTCCTAACGAAACTCAATGCCCTCGGTCCACTTCCTGAGGGCACCTTTTTTGGCCACCATGCGGATGTAGAATCCTTGTATACAAACATACCCCAAAAGGATGGAGTTGCGCATGTCGGCGTCACCTGGAAAAACTAAATCGCCCAGCAAAATCAGTCACAACAGCTCATATAGTTCTACTCAATCTTCAGCCACAACTATTTCAAATTTGGAGAGGACCTATATTTCAAGCAATGGGACATTCAATTGGGGTCCCAGATGTGCGCCCCAGTATGCAAATTCTCTTTATGGCTGAACTGGAAGGAGTGTATCTGATCCACATGCACCACCAATCCCATGATGTACCTCCCGTTATTTCAGATGATTATCCTTGTCATCGAACTGCGGCGAGGAGGCCCATTAAATTCCAATAATGACTACAATAACTTCCACCCCACCATAACCTTAAACTTACCTATCAGAGAGCAAAATCCACTTTCCGGAATACCACAATACACATCTAAGACCACCGGCTTAACTCACATCAATAACCAACAAACCCACAGACAGAAAACGGCTACCTCAGAACTCCGACAGCTTTCCACCCCACAGCACACAAGACAGTCTATTATCTATACCAAGCAATACGATACCAATCGTACTTTGCTCCGACAAGGCAGACCCTGGGGCAAGCACCTCCTGGATCTGAGGACGAAATTTCTTTCACCAATTTGGATACAACCAAAAGTGACGGTACACTCAAAATCCAGCAAAAGCGGCGAGCATCAACAGAGAACAGTCTACTTACATACAAAGAACCCAGAAGGAAGAAACAGCAGTGCCCCTAGTGTAACCTACAACCCACAGCTGAATCTACGAAAGATTACCAAGGAACTTCACCAGGCTACATAGGGACAACAGACTCAAAGAAATATTCCCAGTTTTCCCCTCTCCTTTCCATTCGCAACACACCAAACCTGTGACGTATTTTTTGTCCCGGATGCTCTGAAGCCCGCAACTGAAAATGGGCACCTCACCCTGCCTGCAGCACAGTGCAAGACCCTGCAGGCACACTCCACACCGCGACAGTGTTCCTGCCACAGTCCCAGCATGCGTGCATCCAAATGGAGACTTTTTCCCTGCATGTATACAATGGAGGTGTATCTGATCATGTGTCGCAATGTCCAACCACAGGCCTTTATGTGTGGGGAAACAGGCAGAGACTCAGCCACGCAAGAAACTCACACAGATTTCACTAATTAATAACAGCAGAACTGATCTTCCATTGGCACAACACTTCACCAGAGAATGACCATTCTATTGAAGATTTGATAGATAAGGGTTTTAATGGACACATTAAAGAGGCAGAGGAGAGAAAGAAGTGGGAATTTAAATTAATTGCAAAAAATTTCAGAACTCTGCCAAATGGCTAAATATCAAAGGCCAAGCTTTATGTCCAAACTATGTGTGAACTGTGGAGTACCAGCACATTCCCGACCTGAGAGCAAAGAGATCAGACGCAGAATTACTGACCCCTTGGTCACACCTCGCCAAGTTTTCCATATAGGTTGTTTTCCTGACCTGTTGTAAATGACTTGTCAACTTATATTTTCAATTTGTTATTTTAAGAATTCTAAGAATCCTTTGAAGGTCCATGTCTTTTGTGTATAGAAAAGTCTTAGTGTATATTTCAGTTTGTTGTATAAAACACCATGACCTGGAAGAAGAGCTAGAACTCTCAAAAGCTTCACCCCCCCCCCATCAAATATACTCAGTTAGCCTGTAAAAGGTAACGCCTGATTTCTTCAACTCTTCTACTCAACGATTAGAGATGCGAATCAATTCTAACGAAGTGGAATTCGTTGAGAATTTCAGAAAACTACGGTTCAGAAAGACGGTCGAACTTGGGGTACTTCGGGTGAACGAAGTGGTTTTTTGAATTGATAAAATGGCTGCGAGCACATTGCGCTACATGGGGAAAAGCATCTGGAGGAAGAAGTCATAGCCTACATGACATGGGCATAGAAAGTGAAGCCAATTCAGAGACCCGGCGGGATTCTGTGACGTCCACCTCGAGCACTATAAAGTCCGGGCCGCGACGCTTGAGCACACTACACCTCTCATGAACTGATCAGGGAAGGTGCTGCCAGCGGCTGATAGCTCTAAACTGAGAATTGAATTTTAATAGCGATTTCTGTGGGGTGTCTCAAGCTTGTCTCAGAGACTGTTCTCCTTAATGTTCTATTCTAATTTTGTTGGTATTGATCTGAAATCCAGTGTGCGGCACTGCATGTGCAGCGCATATACATTCCAATATCAAAGTGATCTAAGCCAGTTCCTGTGTATCATTTTAAGAAACAGCGTTTTTTACAATACAAATACCACTTCATTTAGGCTGCTCAATGTTTAATTCGCGCAATTTTTACATCCAGGGTTAATTAAGCGTTGTTTTGCTGGTGTGCTGACCTCAAGAAACCTCTTTTTCAACGCCAAAATATTAAATTTTTTCCTGTATGCCTTAAATCACAAGCATAAGGTTATTACAACTGTATCTCTTGTTGTGTGCATAGAAAACACGCAAATTGTAACACACCTACAAAGTTACAAGTTTGTGCGGCTCAATTCTTTGGCGCAATTTTACATCCAGGGTAATTAAGCGTTGTTTTGTGGTGTGCGGACAAAAATAACCGTCTTTTTCAATGCCAAAATATATACATATTTTCTTGTAGCCTATTCACAAGCAAAGGGTTAATTACCACGTATCTTTGTTGAGTGACTAGAAAACACGCGAAAATTGGTAACACGCTACAAAGCTACTAGTTTTGTGCGGCTTCAATTCTTGGGGCGCAATTATATCCGAGGGGTTAATTAAGCGGTGTTTTGCTGGTGTAGCTGACCAAAATAAACCGTCTTTTTCAACGCCAAAAATAATAAATTTTTCCTGGAAACCAATTCACAAGCAAAGGGTTAATTACAACAGTATCTCTTGTTGTGTGGCGTAAAGAACCACGCAATTGTAACACGCTCAACAAAGGCTACTCGTTTGTGCGCTCAGCCATTCTTTTGGCGCAATTTACATCCAGGGTTAATAAGCGTTGTTTTGGCTTGGTTGCTGACAAAAATAAACCGTACTTTTTTTCAACGCCAAGAATATATACATTTTTGTTCCCTGTAGCCAAATCACAAGCAAAGTATAAATTACAACTGTAATCTCTTTTGTGTGGCGTAGAAAACCACGCAATTGTAACAAACACGCTTACAAGCAACTAGTTTGTGCGGCTCAATCATTGGCGCAAATTATACATCCATCCAGTGGTTTAATTAAGCGTTGTTTTGCTGTTGAGCTGACACAAAATAGACCCTCTTTTTTTTCAACGCCAAAAATATAAATTTTTTTCCTGTAGCCAATTCACAAGCAAAGGTTAATTACAACTTAATCTCTTGATTGTCTGTGGCGTAAGAAAACACGCACTTGAACAACGCTACAAAAGCTACTATTGTGTGGGCCAATTCTTTGCGCAATTTACATCCAGGTGGTTTAATAAGCGTTAGTTTTGCTGTGTGCTGACCTCAGAGAAACCCGTGCTTTTCAATCGAAAATATATAGCAATTTTTCCTGTAGCCTAAATCACCAGCAAAGATTAATTACAATTGTATCACCTTGCTGTGTGGCGTAGAAACACGCAATTGAAACACACTACAAAGCTACTAGTTTTTGTGCGGCACAATTCTTTGGCGCAATTACATCCAGGGTTAATTAAGCGTTGTGTTTTTGCTGAGTGAGCTGACAAAAATAAAAACCGGTCTTTTTTCAACGCCCAAAATAGATACAGTTTTTTCCCATGTAGCCCTAATTCATGTTCCGAAGGTTCATTAAGCCTGTTGTGTGCGTTTACATATTAGTAAAGACCCACAAGTGTTTTTAAACGACACCTACAATAAATTTTTTCCTGGCCAATTATGATGGAGCGCATTTATATCCACCAAGGGTTACCCAAGCTTGTTACTGGGTTCGATTTTGGAGTCAAAAACAGGGTGTATATTTATCAAACATAACAGATATCATCATCAACCAGGTGCTGTACATTATCGAACAAACATATGTCTAACAAAATACGTCAGCTCTGCACCTGCATGGCTAGTGGCACAAACATTCCTGGAACAGGGCCCAGGATGCCGCACAGCAAGGGGACGTCGCAGCAGGGGTCCCACCTCGGTGCAGGCACAACTGCCTCTGTCATCTAGCGGCCGTGTGGTTGTTCAGCAACCCAAGGTCCTTGATTGGTTGACTAAGGTCATCCTCTTCCTCCCCAGATGACATTTGACAACCACAGGCCTAGAGTCAGTGGTAACCTCAGACACAACCCATATTGCATGGCCGGAAGCAGGCCAGCGGCCCTCAACTTCCTCAACCGCGCCTCTGTCCCAAGCCGTTCCCTCACCAGAATCTACTATGTGGTCTGGGGCTCAGCGCCACAATATACGAGGATGAACAATTTTGAGGAGGCAGTCAGCACTACTTTGGCAGCGAAGAAATGGGGCCACAATGACCCCTGCGGTCTTGCAGTAATGCGGCAAAGTATAGATGTGGAAGTGGCGATGGGAGTCATGTTTGTGAGAGGGCACTCTGCATACCAATACCGGTTTTGATTGAAGGAACAGCAGTGACGAATTGAAACACAACTATATGATGATGTAGCCCGCCCGCACTTGGGAAGGCCGGGTGCTGCAAGGGCTTCAACATCGTCCGGAGAAGAGGTGGGCGTCAGCTTTGCGCCGTCAGGCAGCGGCGCAGCCAGCAAGTGGTCGTTGTGGCCGTGATCCAGCAGGAAAGCGCATGTGAAGACGGGAGCAGCGGCCACGTGTGTAAAAAACCCGCTTCGCAGGACCAAGAAAGTTAAATAAAGCGGCACAGGGGCTCAGCGAGCAGCGGCGCAGTATGGTACTCCAGTGAGGAGCGTTGGCGGTAAATATCCGATACTCGACCGGTGTGGCAGTTCGGAGTTGCAAAGACACCGAGGAGCCGTAATATGGTATATGTAGAATCTGTAAGCAGAAAGTTAAGCGTGGCCAGGGAAGCTAACGTTGGCCACCACGGCCCTGCGACAAACACATGCAGACGTCACCATCCCCGATTTGTGGCCTGGGAGAAACGTGGCTCAGATGTGTGGTTGGACCACCTGCCGCCGCAGCAACCAGCACAGCAGCAGCGCCCAGTGGCACGCATTGCCATTGCAGCCCAGTCAAGGCTTCCACCACCTTTGCAGAAGGGAGCTGTTTCTCTTTGAAACATCATCAGCCGGTCCAGATGCTCCGGCTCCTCGCTACTCAAGGCGCCAGCATCATTCTGCAAGCGATTGCAAAGAGACACCAGTATGCGTCCAACCATCCTAAGTGCAGCAGCTGAAACCGTGCTCCTGTCCAAGTTGTTGGTACTTTGCAGTCCCTCCTTTCCAAATGGTGGACTCTGCACCGTTCAGCAGAACTAATGGCTTGTGCCGAGCCGAGATGGATAGTTCCAAGCCGTAATTTCTTTTTCCAAAAAGGCAGTACCGCACTTCATAAATATGTAGAACAGAGTGGGTAGTCCTGATGAGCTTAATTCGGTTTTGTTCCAAGTGCAAACGCAGCGCGACTCTGGAGCTGTAACTATGGTCAGAGGGCCAGTACATGTCCTTCTAACGCCCACTGGGGTGAATGTGCTTCCAGCCCAGACACCCCAACAACTTGGACAGGAGACGCCGCTCTGCTCCTCCACGTTGCAAACTGTGCACCTGCGCCAATTCCCGCCTCCTCCTCCTCCTACCACCACCACCATCTCAGCCTCCACAAGTACTGCTCCATCATACCACAATGTTTAGGGCCACAGCGTGCTCATTCACAACGGCATGGCCTACGCGAACGAAGTCACACAGGGGAATGAACTGATTCCACGTCAAGCAGCAGGAAATCGATGTGTGGCTTTTCTCCGCGCAACTGCAAATCGGACATGGTGACGGACAATGGGAGGAACAGGGTGTCCGCGCTGCACCTGTGGAGGGATGGTTCCAAGCGCCCTGCATGTCTGCACGTGTACCCAATCGGTTTGTGAAAAGGTTTCTGAAAGTCGTTCCCACCGATCTTGTAGAACATTCTGGAATGGCCAGGAAACTTTGCATCACTTATATCCATTCGTACAAATCAGGAACACCCCTCCTCGAGTTTGCAAGGGCAGAACGGCTCCCCCCAACCACCTCTGATATGCGATTTATTCCACCCGCTGGATTCCAGCCTGCACATGTATGGAGCCGCACTGTATGAACAGTACAGATAAAGAGGCCATTAACGATTTTTTGATGATCCAGGCCAGACAGAAGTACTCCCCTGTGGTAACTTTGATGTCCAGCCATGGCAGCTCATGCAGACACTCATTGTATTGAGGCATGGACGAGGAGGCACGTTATTTGTCAGTCCCAGGACTATACGGATGAATAACGTCATTTCCACTGCTCTCATGTCCTGAACAGGATCTGATAAATCCTGTCTGCAGGGGACTGGAGGACTGGCGACTACATCCTGTTGGCCACATGATCCGTTGAGGACCTGAAATGGAGGAAGGAGGAGGAGGACATTTGGAGCTGAAGCATTTTTTTTTTTGGGGGGGGGGGTCTGGTGAAATGAAGTGATTTTCTACCCAGTGCAAGAGAGAGGAGCAAGGGCAGCCTGGAGAGGGGATGTAGATGAGGAAGATGAGAGCAGATGACCCCCAAGCTCCATGGCAGTATACATGGAAATGGGAAGGCAGGGAGCCCCCTCCGGGAGTACCACTTGTGCAGATGGCCCGCAGCTTTGCTTATTTGCCTGCTAGTGACAGCCGAATAGTCAGCCGTCCGGCAGAGGGATGACTTCTGGCTCTCCACCCTAATGGACCCTCGCTACCCCGGTCCAAAAGTGGAGCCTTTTTTCCCCCAGCTATTGAGAGGGAAGAAAAACTCAAATACTATAAAGGAAATCCCTCCGTAATCCTGTTTGGCTGCCTGCCTATGTTCGGCATCGACCCTCCTCTGACAGGTCTGACCGTGGGTTTTCCCTCAGCGCTCGATCGTACTAACTCGCCGCAGCTGCTGGGGAAGGTGGGGGGTAGGTAGCATAACCAGCTCCATAGTAAGTAAACCTAAGTCTGGAAGTCACTGATGAGCAGCTTCCTTCACCACGCCTAGTGAGGAGTGCAAAGTCGCCAGCATGCAGCAGCAGACCTGGAGCAGTCCCAGAAAACCAACAGTTGCGGGCCCTACTTGACAAGCACTCTGCCACCTCAGTTAGAAGATCCCGGACACTCTACTGGGGGCAGCCAAACAGGATGTGTGGCCCGGCAACTTGCCCCGATTTTTCAGTGGAGAAGCTGTCTCTGCCCGGCCAGTAGTAGTGGCATCAAGCGGGTGTTTATTCACAGCTGCGGCGGGGGCCATCGTTACCCCCCCAGGAGAACCCGCATGTCCACGGGGGGAAATGTGGAACGACAGACCTTGTCACATGAATCAGGCGTGGATCGGCCCAGATATTTTCCACCCACACTTCCAATGCCATAGGCGTCAGTCCTGGTCTGGTTCAAACCTACCAGCCTCAGCCACTATTCTGATGCCGCCACCCGCCTTATGCCACACATCTGTCTGACAGTTTTCTCCATATGCCTACTCACCATCTTTACCAGGACTGTATTGCACCCCACCTCAACACCTCCTGTCATTGTGCCACTACTCTAATACCCTCCCCCCCATGCCTGGTGTGTGTTGCCGTGACATCCACACTGTGACGCTAGATGTATGCCACGGTCTGACCTCATCGCTGCTGCTGTGGCTGCTGCCATGTCCGCCAACACAGTCATTGGCCACTGCCTGGCCTCATGCTCGCTGCCCGCCCCGAGACCTCCACACTGTGTAGTGTTGCATTGCTCTGTGCCTAATAGTTTTTTTTTTTTCCCATCTTTTTCCACCTCCATAATGACATTGTGACCACTCCTACCTCAGCTGCTGCCGCCTATGACCTCCGCTACTCACATTCATTGTGCCACTCTGTGCTTCCTCCCTCCTGTTTTGCCATACCATCCAGAAAGTCATTGTGCCACTACTCTGGACCTCATGCTGCTGCAGTGACTCCTGCCGTGCCCTCCACACTGTGTCAATGTGCCGACTCCTGACTTCCATCATGGCTGCTGCCGCCGGTGACTTCCGTCTCTCAGTCATTGTGCCATTCTGTGGCCTTCCTCCACTATTTCCCCACCTCCAGAATGTCATTGTGCCACTTCCTGATATCTTGCTGCTGCTGTCGTGACCTCCAAACTGTGTGAATTGTGCCACTCTGTGGCCTATACTGTTTTGGTGCTCCCCCTCCAGAATGTCATTGTGCCACTGCCTGATCTCATGGCTGCTGCTGTCGTGACCTCCACACTGTATCATTGTGCCACTCTGTGGGCCTAATACTGTTTTTGGCCGCCTGCAGAATGGTCATTGTGCCTCTCGCCTGACCTCATACTGCTGCCGCCCGCCGTGACCTCCGATCTAAGTCATTGTGCCACCCTGTGGCTTCCTCGTGTTATGCCACCTCCGAATTTCCCTTGTTGCCACTCGCCTGTGACCTCATGCTGCTGTAGCTGCTAGCCGCTGCCCAAGTGACTCCACACTGTGTGATTGCGCCACTCTGGTGGCCTAATACGTTGGGGGCCGCCTGCCAGAATGTCATTGTCCACGAGCCTGATCTCATACTGCTGCCGCCGTGACTCCGCTCTTCAGTCTTGTGCCACACTGTGGCATCCACGTGTTTTGACCACCTTCCAGAATGTCATTGTGCCACTAGCCTGACCTCATGCTGCGCTGTGGCTTGCGCCAAGCCGTCACCTCCACGCTCTGACAATTAATTTTGCCACCGGTAGCTCTCAGATTGTTTTTTTCCACTTTTGCAGGCATGAACTTTATCAGGCTAACATTCCCCGCTTGAAGTTTTTTTGTCAGTTTTGCCTCTAAGTGACCAGGGAATTTTATAGTGAAGCGATTCTAAAAGCGGTGGCAGTCCAGTGCGTGTCATACTAAAACACAACATTGTATAAGTCCAACACCAAGCTCCCTCTGTGCATAATGCAGCAGGCACAAACGTTTCAACAGCAAAACCCTGCAGGTTCTGTGCAGCCTGGAAAATAGCTGCTTTTTATTACGCGATTTCGTGCCAAAGTAAATTCGGAACTAAACTAATTTTGTCGGAAAATTCGGCGAAGTGACCGAATCGAATTTTTGAGAAATTCGCCCGTCTCTACTCACGATATATTAATCATGGTTATTATCTTTTTGTTTTCAGAATATATCTGAGGAAGATTGAGTTTCAGCTGAAAACGTTTATATATCTGAATTCTCATTGCATTTTGCTTATACCTAATATTGAAGTATTTTGCTGGAGAACTGTCTATGGAATATACAGAATAAAATTGTAATTTTCTGTAAAGCATCTAAATTGTGTGCCATGTATTATTACACAGGATTGGTATCCTACTCATGAGCACCCAGAAGGTTCGCCCCAGAAGGTTCGCTAGGAGTGCAACATCTAATCTATTCTTTGCATAGGGTTCCCACAGTCGGAGCCAGGGCAATGGGTAGATAACTGCCTATGGCGCCACTTAAAGGGAACCTATCACATAGGTTATGCCCCCCTTGTTAAGGGCAGTACAAGCTAATGTCAGACCTGCTGTTTCCAGCGCTGTGTCCCTTATTCTGTCAGATGCTGGAGGTTTAGAGCATTTACCCCTAAAATCTTATTCATGAGTAGGTGTTAGCCCTGCCCACCAAAGGCTATACCCACCCACTGACATTCAAATTAATAGGTTAATCAGTTGAGGTGGGTGGGGCTAGCCTCAGATGGGCGGGGTTTGAAAAAACTGGACTCTTCGAATGTCTCTTATGGATGAAAACTGCAGATTTGATCATTAAATATACGAAAACTGCTGCATCTTACAGAATAAGGGACACAGCGCTGGGAACAGCAGGTCTGACACTAGCTTGTTCTACCCTCAGCAAGGGGGCATAATCTATGCGACAGGTTCTCTTTAATCCAAGGCAGAAAAAGGAGCACAAGGAGGTATGGAGTGGGATAAACTTTCCATAGTGGGACACTTATTTACCTAGTGCACCAGAATACCTTGTTCCAATCCTGCCCCAGTGTTCTAGCACGACAACGACCCAAAGCATATGTCGAGATTGGTGAAGGAATTATTCTATGACAATGAAGTAGAGTTGCTATATTGGCCTCCACAGTCCCCGGACCTCAATCCAATCAAACATTTGTGGCTAGAGTTGAAGAAAAAGCGGTATTCATACCCGAGTGAGTCGAACAGTATACACCAACATTGGGAGTGTTGGGATTGGATTTCAGTCGAGACATGCTTGAATCTGATCAAGAGAATCCCCTGCAGGATTTAGGCAAAAAAGGATTTACAAAATATTAACAAAATAATAAAAAAAATATATTTTGATTTTTAGGAGCAAAACAGTTACAATGCAGTTATATGATAAAAATCTGCATAACTATGCACATGCTAAATAGTTGCAAGTCAAATTTATGTATGAGCCAAAATAATTGTCTATAAAATGATGGTAGTCTCACATTCACAGCTCTAATGGATGATGAGATATGGAGTCTGAAGGTCAAAAGTTTAAAAAGTATTTTTACTGACAAACAAAAGTGTATCAGTCCAATATAGAGATCTCTCCCATGATCTATTTATACCCAGGACTATCTAGTACAAGGAGGTATCCTCTATGCCTAAAGGAAAGAAGGTTTCTACATAGACATAGAAAGGGATTCTTTCCTTTGAGAGCAGTGAGACTGTGGAACTCTCTGCCTGAGGAACTTTTATGAAAACTGTCTTGTTCTAAAACTTTCCTTGTTGCCCTTAGCAACCAATCAGAGTGCCCCTTTCATTTTTTCGGAGCACTATATGAAACTGACCAAGACAGTTTTCATACATGTGGCCCTTTGAGTTTTATAGTATACAAAGTAATAAAGAATACTTTTGCAAAAAATATGTTTAGTTTGTGAAATAGAAAATACAGTAATTTCCACAGAAATACAGAATTACAAAAAGACAGAATTTGGAAACAGTAGGAAAAGACTTCAGTTTTAACACTGAACTAACATGTCACCTGTGCCTCTCTCAAGTAAATTCCACAATAACGTGCACATGCAATATATCCAATTATGAAAAGTGTAAATATTTAGGCCGACATGTATGTAAAAGGGCTGTGCCAGTATTCAGGTGTCATTTCAGCCCAAAAAACTGTAGCAGCCCTGTTCTCTAAAAATATGAGCAGGAACACTCCAAAATTAGAAGCATAATACGGTACCCACGGCACTTAGTAATTCGCCCAAGATGTGGGGCGTGCCGCACCACAACTATATGATTCTACACATTTATGACTGGAGAACGGCAAAACTATCATTACTGGGAACAGCCAACCAAGTTAAAGTGGTTTACGGGGCCAATTTTGAGTGAAATAAATGCCCAATAACCCACATAAACAGGGAACATTCGGGAAATTTTCACACTGCTTAAAGCATTAGAACTGGTCTTTTTGACCTAATCTACAGCACCAGGGCCGGGACGCCCGGGAAGGGCCAAAAGGCGGTCGCCCAGGGCGCCACCCTGCCTTAAGAAGGGGGGCGCATTATTTGCCTGCTGCGCGGGACCAAAAAAAAACACTGATGGATTTTTTTTGATGAAGAGGGGCGCGCGCCTCCCCAAAAGGGCAGCCAGCGCCCTGCACAATCAGAGCCACGACCTTTTGCACTTTGTCGGGGGCGCTGACCCCCCCACAAAACCCCCGCCCCTTCCTCCACCCGCGGGCCCCTCTTTTGTCCGCAGGAAAAAAGCTCTGCACCACCAGAACCTGTGGACTTTCCCGCACTGCCTACACATCCCTCTTTCCATGTGCAGCACGGGACCCGCAGGGGGAGTGGGAAACAGTCGCTCTAGGTGCCGACCCCTGCAACTCCTCTCTGGCATCGGAGAGAAGGCGGCGGCAGAGCACAATTCAAATCAGAGGAGGAGAGAGCCAGCCGGAGCGGAGCCTGCGAGTGCTGCTGTCCTCCAAAATTGTGAGCTGAACTTATCATCCTTTGTGAACTGATGACAGCTCTCCTGATAAGCAGTGAGATAGGAGAGGAGTCATCAGTTCACAATAAGCCCTGCTGCACCCCCCCCCCCCCACCCCCCCCCCCCCCCCCCCCCAGTGTTGTCTTCTCCAGCTCTGCCCTAGGTTAACTCTCTTCTGGCCGGACAAAGCTGGAGTGCTTCACATTCAGAGAGCAGGCAGGCTGAAAGAATATACACTCACTGGAACCCCTCCCCTTATATATACACCTCTCTATACATATACACATGCAGTGTGTATGTGTGCACGTGTGTGTGTGTGTGTGTGTGTATGTATGTATATATATATATATATATATATATATATATTAAAAATATATATATATATACATGCATTATAGCAATATACAGTAAACACATGTGCATATAACATACATACACTATAATGTCTTAGGCTAGGTTCACACGGCTTAACTACGGGACATAACTACGTCCCGCAATTACGCCGTGTGGAGGGGGCGGGTGCGGGTGGCCGGCTTTTCGCCGGCCCATAGATTTGCATTACCAGTGGCGCATATACGCCGCTGCTAATTCACATGTCACTTATCTCCCCGACCGGGGGAAATTCGCCGAGCGGGGAGGGGAAAGACGAATCCATAGTTCTCTAGAAACTGTGGATTACCGTAATGCTGGGACGTATTCCAGCCGTAATTGGCGCACTCTGGCGTGTAATTACGGACTGAAATACGTCCCATTTTAAGCCGTGTGAACATGGCCTAAGGCTATGCTCACACGGCTTATTTTGGAGTGTATTTTCCGGCGTACTGCACTTAGTATGCGGGGAAATGTGCCTCAGTCATTACGGTAATCCATAGCTCTCATAAAGAACTATGGATTACACCTCATCCCCCCCGCGTGTATAATACGATCGTATTATACGCGCGGGGAGATAAGTGACGTCAATTTAGGAATGACAGTCTATGGGGCCGGAGGGCTGCCTATCCCCCCCCACACATCAGGAGTATGCGCATATTAGCACGTGGTCCCGAGACACCCAATGTATTACGGCGCGTGTGATCATAGTCTAATAGTCTGCTTTTGTTACCCACAGCAGCCAATAGGAACCAATAAGAGCTCGGCTATTATTTCTTCTACTGCACTAAAAAAAATAAAAACTGCGCTCTGATCGGTTTGCTATTTGGGTAACAACATCATCCAATAATCATGTTAAATATTGTGTTGCACTTTGTGATAATAAGAAGGTTTAATGTTGCAGTTTGGGCACCTGGTCTCTAAGGGCATGTCCCCACTGCACGGTTTTTCGGCCGGTTTGCGGTTTTTCAGACCGGCTGAAAAACCGGCCTAAAATGAGCACAATGTTGCTCTATGGAAAACCTGTGCAGCAGTCCCCACTGCACGGGCTTTCTGTAGGACGGTTTTGCCGCCGGCGGTCCGGCGGCAAAACATTAAAGGAGCACAACCCTTTTCCTCCAGTTTTCGGACAGAATCTTTTCCCAAAGGGAGGGGGGGGGGCTTTTCCCCGCCATTTTCTACTCTTTACATTTTCACCCCAATATCTTTTTTTTTTTTGTCTCTTTTTGTGGACTTGAGGGGGGGAGCTTTTTTTACGGGGAGGTATTTTTTTTGGCACCTTTTTTGGGATACATATAAATTTTTTTTAAATTTTAGGAGTTGTGAAATGCCCAAAAAATCCAAATTTTTTAGTATACAATTTTTTTTTTTCTATTGGGGTTTTCAGCAACGGGATAATGATCTTATATTTTAAAAAATTTGGATTGTACGGGTATACCAATTTGTGTAACTTTTTTAATTTTATTATTTTTTTTTAAAAATGGCAAAGGGGGGTTTAGAACTTTTAATATTTTTTTTTTATTTTGGGGGGGGGGCCATTTGCCCCTTTCCAGGGGCACAAAATTTGTCTAGTCCCGGCCCTGCTTCACCCTTTAAATTTTGGTATTTAGAAAACCAAGCTCTCCCCACAAAAAACCCACTGAAAATTATTAAAATATCGACAAGGCCTCAGACCAGTTTGAAAGTACCTAGGTCCACTTTCAAATACGATTTTGTATACCTATAGGGTGTAATGTATTCCTTTATTTCCTGTGCAGACAGAAAACCGCCAATAAAGGGTTTCCAATTCTTTTAATAACTGTCTAGTCTGCTGTTCCTTATTTTTTTTCTTTTTCAAATCTGTCCAAATATAGAAAATGCTTAATTTGAGATATCACCATCTCAAGTGATGGAATATCTGGCTTATCGTTTGGCCCCTAAAAAAAAAATGTGAACCATTGGCATAAATCTCCTGTCATCTGGAGAGACATGAAAAATCATCAGGGATTTATTCTGATTGCCAGGTTGGAGTCAGGAAGGAATTTTGACCCTAATAGAGGAAAATTTGGGTTTTCTTCCTCTATCAACATTACACAATAGGCTAAAAATAAATGGACATTTTTTTTTTTTGGCCTTACAAACTATTTAACTATCTAAAATAAATGGACTAAAGAGAATTCATATAACTTTGATCATGGAAATCCAATACCATTAGTTAAACAAAGTTTTAAAAAAGGGTTTCCTAAACAAAAGAAAAATTTCACAAACATAAATGCAGGAAATATTAATACACATTTATAAGGTTTTAAGACCAGTTTACCCAGTTTTTAAAAAAATTTGGGGAGAGATGTAAGGGCGTGCAAAAGACAAAGATTATCGGGCCCAATAATTACTAAAAGATGGCGAACGTAAAATTTTCGGTTTGAGTCGAACTTCGAACTTTTTGGTGTTTTTGGTTCGTCGAACTTTAACCCCAATAAAGTCAAAGGGAGAAAAATTTTGGGGAATTTTATCCCAAAGGTGAGGAAACTGGGAATTTCCATCCAAACTGTTAACTGGTCGTGGAACAACTAGTGAAGAAAATTTGGTTTTAGGTGACAGAAAAAAATTTGGGGGGCTAAAATACTTAAAACCCCTTTTAATGGCTACCTGAAAAGAGAGGGGGAAGCACAACAGTGATAGATATAAGTGCAGCGGTTGCAGGCCTTTTCTCCTGACGGGTTTCCAAAAGCCCTTTAACACGTAAAAAAACACTGGGATTGGAAATTAACATGGAATGGCAGAAGCCCCCCTTTCACTTTTGCACCAGGGCCCAAGAACTTCAAGCTATGCCTCGCTTGCAACTTTTTACAGTGTTATTGGTGGGAGCAAGAACATCCCAAGGGGGGGACCATGGAGGGTTTAGCTGGCGGGGTGTGCGGGACAACGCTACGGGGCCCCATCCTGAGGGGGCCAAAAGCCCCTTTGCACATAAAAGACACCATAGGAAATGGAACATGTAATGGGAGGGGGGCCAAAAAGGGGAATACGGGCCCTAAACCCCTTTAGGGGGCCCCAAGCAAAAAGGGGGGCCCACGAATTTAAAAAAAAGGAACTAGTAAGTGTGGGGTCCATTTGATTTGGGTGTAGGGGGCCCTGAAAAGGGTTTAAAAGATGACTGTTTGAAGCCCCGAATGGGGGGGGGCCCCCTTTAAAATTTTTCACCAGGGGCCCAAAAACCACGCCTCGCAGGCTGGTCTAATTAACGGTAGTACCATTGGGGGCAGCGAGAACATGCCAGTGGGGAAAAAAAGGGTGTTCTGGTTCACAGTTAGGGAGATACCATTAGTGGCCAAAACAAAACCAATGGAAAAAATTGAGGTTCAGGGAAACAGGACATAGTACATTTTGGGGAATACAGGGGAACATTTTAAAAAAAAAAGGGTTTGGAGGGCTACAAATAGGAGGAGTAAAGGGTATGCAGTACATAACAAGGTTATCAGGGGTTTTATTTTAAAAAAAAGTCAGCAATAAAATTGTAAATCTACTGTTGGCGGCAGTAAAAACAATTTAAAAGCAGCAGGGACAGGGAAATACAGACATGAGATGTAGTGTAGTTTAAATGTGTATTTTGACATTTTCAAGAAAAGTGCTACAGTTTATTGTCAGGAACAGCAACCAGGGAACAAATCGCAAGATCCCCGCTTTTAAATTCATTTTTATAAATTCAACATCCACATTGTCAAGGAAAATGGGTACGTTTTGTCAGTTAGCACCCCCCCCAGCTGTGCCAAAGGGCATTCCAAATAACGTGGCTGCTGGGGAGGATAAAACTTCTATGGGGGTTGACAACTCAGGGGATTCATCCCAAAAATTGAGGGTCCAGACTAAGTCCAAAAACACAATGTTGAGCTGCAGGTATCATGGGCCATGGTATTAAGGTGGTCTTGTGTGTCGAATGCTGCCTGTTTACGGATTGGTGAAAAGGTAAAATTCGATTGCCAAATGTAACGCAGTAGGGTTTGCCCACGCCTCTGTGGGATTTGCCATTTTACTGCTGCATTTTCGAAAGGGGTTTCCCCGGAATTAAAGTGAAAAACGCAAAAATTATCAAATTGGCATAGCACTGTCCAAAATCCGCATTTCTGTCAAATTTTTATGGGTGAAGGAAATTGCTCACTTTTGTCAGTAAACGTGCTCATTTTTTGCCTTATGTTGGGTTTATGTTTTCAGGGAATGTATACCATCACTCATGTGTGAATGCGCCAGGATCTCCAACCTCGGGGTCAAGGGGGACTAACGGGATTCCCTCCCCTCCGTAAACTGTGCCCAACCTCTACCACTGAAAGTAATCTACCGGGGGTGTCCCCCCCTGCTTTCCTCCTCCTCCCCACTTTCCCCACTTGACCTCACTAGAGCCGGCTAGCCTCATCCTTACTCTGTGAGCGAACTGCCATCCTACACCCCCCTCAGCCCAGAACCACCACCTAAGGAAACTTAAACAATTGCAAAACAGAAGGGGCCCTTTTAAATCCTCTGGGAGAAAAGGGTCTGTGTCCACCTCCCCTCCCCATCACTTTAGATTCTGCCCCCAGAGTGCCTAATGCTTTTTCCCGTAAAAAAAAAAAAACCCGAATTTCATCTGACAAGGGCATGCCAACTGACCATTTTGGGGCCTCTTCAAAACTGCCAAGGCGTGCAAAATCCTTCACCCCGTTCCCCCTCTATGGGTCAACTTCGGGTCCGCCCACGCTTACAGGGTAACATTTCATACTGCACAATGGCATTTTCGCTGCCACAAAACTGGAGCATGTGGAGGGTGGAATTCCAAAGGTACCACATCACATACAGACGGTTGACGGGGGAGGCCCAGATGACGTACAATGCTCCATCTGCAAAGCAGGGGCGAAAGCCGAAGTGTGGCTAAGACCTCGGCCTTTCTCACAACATCAACCTGGGGCGCTTGAGAAATGTTGCACAACCCGGGTCAAAGACTAGGGTAGCGTACATTGACACTCACGGGCATAGTCCCAAACGGGAATTACAAAAGAACCACACCCAAATCACACCCGGCCCCCGTGTCACTTCCACCCCCCGGTCCCGACTGCTTTCGCCATACCCCCTTTTCTCCTCACTTCCCTGGCAAAAAGGGGAAAAAATGAATTCCCCCATCTTTCCCCCCCTCAAAATCCACCCCCCACCTGACTCTTATCACGTCAAGGCACACTCTCTCACCCCCACAATCCGCTGCCTTGGGGTAAACCCCGACCCAATCTCTTCAAACCACACATCCAAAACCCCCAAAATCCACCTGCCGCCTCCACCCGAAAAATATTCCCGTTTTCCGTTTTTTTCCCTTTAAAACTTCAAAAGCCCAAAATGTGGCCCAAAGCCCTCGTTATCTCCCCCCTAGAAAACTGAACTTTCCTTCTCTGTGGCCTCCCAGCTAGCACCCCACTCCCCCCCAATCCATCCTTCACTCGGGTTTCCCCCTTTTTCCTGATTCACCTCTCTCCCCCTTTTACTCCTCTGCCTCTCCCCTCTCCCAAACCCCTTCACGGGCCTTCCCTTTGCCCAGCGAACCCAGTTAAAGTTGGCAACCTTGCCCTACAAGGCTCCCCCAAACCATTCCCCCCTTACATTTTCTGCTCAAAATCTCCGATATCTCCCCCACGAAACCCTTTCCGCTCCTAAACAGGCCCCTTCTTCTCTGCTCCCCCCTTTAAATCAGTTTCCTAAACCCCACCGTTTCCAAGATTTTCCCCCGTTGCTCACCCAAAAATCTGGAACTAACGGGCCCCAAAAACCTAAAGGATTTCCCCCACTCTCACCAGTTTCAAAAAAAAAAAAAAAGGCAACCTAAAAACCCATTTTTTCGGGAAATTGCCTAAAACCCAAAACAAAAAACCCGGGCTGTCCCCTACACTATCCAAAACCCATGCCCTGCCCCCCTCCCCTTTTCTTTTCCTTCCCACCCCCTCATAAAATGAAAAGCCCCCCAGGGGCCAAGGGACCCTCCCCCTTCTGTACCAGTTTTCCCAAGTTATAATTTGTCCCCTTTTAAACTTTTTTGGGCCCCCAAAATGTTATGATGAAACCTGAATGAAACAGCGCTCGGGAACCCAAAAGGGCGCTCAAAAATAAATAAAAATTAATAAAAAATAATAATAATAGATTACGCCGATGCCCAAAAAAATTAAAATTTCAAAGGGGAGAGGAAAAAACCCCTTTCCCAATTTTTAAACCCCAAACAGGGATGGAGAACGGAATTAAAAAATCCAAAACAGTCAAATGGATAGGGCTACATCTTAGGCAACAAACTTAGGTTATAAAAGCCACAAAAAAAAAATCACAATCTTCACAAATCCCTTTCTTGAAAACCACACCCTCCCCCTTAAACCTGCATGACCCACAAATTAAAAAGTCCCCAAAAGGCATTTTATTTAAAAACCATCATTTTATTTGAACTGGACTTTGGGACAAACCCTGTCCTGGAACGCAGCATAACCCCCAAAACCCTGCATACCCCAGATTAAAAAGTGCCGGAAAAAAAGGGTCTTTCAACCCCCCTTTTTATTTGAACGGACTTTTAACTATATTGTTTTGCCCCACAGTTTTACCTTTAAAACCTGTCTGACCCACAGATTAAAAAGTGCTGGGAAAAGGAGTCTTTCAAAAACCCTTTTTATTTGGGAAATTGGCCCTTAAACTATACCTGCCCTGGGCCACAACATGACCCTCAAACCTGCAGGGACCCCCCCCCTTTAAAAAGTGCCGAAAAAAAGGAGTCTTTAAAACCACCATTTTATTTTAAAACGGGACATTACTAAAATCTGCCCCTGACCCCCAGAATGACCATTAAACTGCCCCTGACCCCCCGTTTAAAAAGTCCCGGAAAAAAAAAGGAGCCCTTTTGAACCCCCAATTTTAGTTTCACTGGCCCAAAGATTTACCCCTGTCCTGACCCACAGCATGACCCCCAAACCTGCATGACCCAGTTTAAAAAGTCCCGGAAAAAGGGAGTCTTTCAACCACCTTTTTAGTTTCACTGGCCCATTGACTATCCCTGTCCTTTTACCACAGAAAGACCCCCTAAACCTGTTTTGACCCACAGATAAAAAAGGGCACCGCTTTTTTGTACAGTGACTTTTCTTTTTGGTATTTTTTTTTGGTTTAAATTTGAAAATTTTTTTCCCAAAATTTAATTTGGGAATTTTTTATTTATAGTTTTACATTATTATCATTTTGCTTTTTTTCAAGGGGTGATAACATACAATATACCCCTCCCCCTCCCAATTTTTTTTAAAGGTATTTTTTCCCATGTGTAGATGTTTTAATTCGTCCGCAAAAACCAAAAGTAATAAAAATTCCAAAACTTTCCCCAAAACATTCTTATTTGAAAAAGACTTTTGCCCCCCCCTGGTTTCTGAGAGGGGATTCCCCCAATCAATTCAATGGTTTCATTTTTACTCCAAATCCTTCTTCATAAATTTGGGGACGGGGACCCCCCTAAAAGATCAAAGGGATGCGACCCCATAGTGACCCCCACCCCCAAAAAAATTTTAAACTTAAATTGTGAATTTTTTTGCCCAGCCCTGGGCCCTTTTTTGGAAAATTTTTTTAAACCTCACAGAAATCCCCTTTTTAAAAAATTATATTTTTTGAGAATTTTGAAGCCCCTCCTGATTGCCCCAAACGGTGAGAGCCATGCTGCCGTCAGCCATCTTTTAACCGGGGCCCAAGCTGCCGGGGCCAGACTTACATTTGGGTGGGGTTTGAGACCCGGGTTAGCGTCTGTCCTTCTATTAAAAAACGGGAGGCAAGCTGCCTTTTGGCCGGACTTACAGTGGGTGCGGTGAAAACCCCAGGCTAGGTCTGAATCTTTTTAAAACACGCGGGGTTTTCAGCTGCCAGGGGGGATTTTTACAGTGGGTGGGGTAGAGCCCAGGCTGGCTTTCCGTCATCTATTTACACGGTAAAAATGCCCTTTTTGCGCAGCAACAAAAAACAGTCGTGCTGAAGCAGAGTACGGAAGTGTAAAGTAGCCCTCCAGCATTCCTCAGTACACATCAAAGGGAAAGGGGGGGGTTAGGGGGGGGGGGGGGGGCTTGCCCTCCATATGAGTGGGGAAACCAAATTTGAGCTTCACGGGGTTTTTACTGGGGTTTTAACGCTCCTGTTCCCCCGGGGGCCCCTTTTTTTCTTGGCATTTTTTTCTCTTTTTTTACTCAACTTTTTTAGTATTTTAAATTCTAAAAAACCCACATTTTTAAAATAGGATGGAAAACCCCAACATGTCTTTGTTTCTTTTTTTTTAATTTTTATTAAAGGGGTTGTCTCAATACAGGGTTGCTACTATTTTAAAAGATTTTTGAAAAAAACAAGTCTTTTGAAATATTTTGTCCTTTAAAACAGTGCCCCTTTTCCTATTCCTGTTTCTGACAGCACCATCACCCTTGAGCCACTCTTGAAAAATTGGGAAGAAAAAATGCTGTTAGAAACTTTTTTTTAAGAATAGGACCCTTTAGTGTTGTTAAAATTTCCCAAAGCAACATGCCCCAAAAAAATTATAAATATCCCTTCTCAGCCACTTTAAAAATTGTGTTTGGAGAAATGCCATTTAAAGAACCCAAACCTTTTCTGTTCCAAAACCAAAATTTAGCTTTACTCACAGCAACATGACCTAAAAACCATTAAACAATGCAAAAATTTCTAAAGATAAAGTGAGTAAATGGAATTTTGGGGGTTTTTCATAAAACCCTTTGCTGCCCTTTTACAGTCCCTCACAGCAAAACACAAAATAAAAACTTTTGGGGGAAAAGAAAATTTAAAAATTTCCCAGTAAAAATAAACCCTTTTTAAAAAAAAGTTTACAAGGGGACCTTTTCGGTTTTGAAGGGAATGTGAAGTAGACGCAACTAATCGGTGACATCGGCAATTGGGACCAAAACCCTCACAGAGATTCATGATTCATCTTGATGAATTTTCAAACGATCCACATTATCTGTGGAAACCCGGGAAATGCGTTTGCCCTGTAATGACCCCTCCAGCTGTGTTTAAGGCCCCGCTCAGATATGACCTGGCTTGGGCAGGACAAAACCCCTATGGCGTGGCGGGGCGGCCAGGCCATTTGTTTCCCTTTTGGATACCGAAAGTCTATTGGGTCCCGAAAAAAACATCCAAAAACATCGGTGTTTTAGACGCGGGTAGTCGTGGGCCAGACTTAAGCTGGGCTCTGTGTGTTGGATGTGTGCCCCCGCAATTTCATGCGTTTGGGGGGGGTGGTAAATAAAATTTTCCAGAGGTCACCCTTAGGCTTTCTGCCACCTTTTCCCTTTGCTGTGTGCTACGGGTACTTGGCACTCTACTGCTGTCACTTTGCTGACGTTGGGTTTCCCCCGTTTACATTTGAAGAACATTTAAGCAGGGCCGCAACCCGGGTGTCCCCCGTTTGGGCAATCAGCAAGGTCCCCCATTTCCTGCATTTTACTCTCTTTTTGGGTGGTGGAAGGAAAGTGCTTTAGTTTTGTTTTGGTTTCCGGGGATCCGGAGGGTGGGCCCCCAGTAACTGTTTTTCATTTTGAGGCCTTAAAGGGGAAGGGGTCATGTTGGAGGAAAAAGGAGGTTTCCCAACACTCCCGTGGGGAGTGGAGCCTTGATTTTTTCCCAAGCCTCTGGGTCGAGGGGGACTAGTAAACTCATTTTTTCCTCCTTTTTTCCTCCTCTGCCTCAAATTCAATTTAAACCCTTTTTTCCCAAAGGGAGGGACGTCGGAACCCCCGGTGGGTTTGGAATTCCTCCTCCTCCCCTTCCTCCGGCACAGCTTCAACACAGCCCTGACTTGGCCCCCAGATGATGCACCCTGAAAGCTGAGAGGGGCCCCTTTTTCACTAGGGCCCCGGACCCCCAATCACTGCCTAATGAAGACGATAAAAAAAAGAGAAACTGTCGGGGCCCTTTTGGATTCGACGGAGAGAAATGCTCCCTGCCGCATCTGTGTCCGTCTCCTCCCCCGTCGCTGGCGGGACCTGATGTTTCAGCGTGTTCCCCAAAATCGTTTCCCCGGGAAATAAAAACACCACAATGGTCATGCTGACAAGGGCATCTCCCACTGGGCCAAATTTTTGGGGGCTTCTTCAAAACTGGCAAGGATGGTTTCAGAGCTCTTTCACCTGCCCCACTCTGGTGGCTTTAAAAACCCCGAGGTTTCCCCACCCCTCTTTGTCTGGGCCCTGTGTCACTTCGTCTTTCGTTAAAGGCATTGGCTGCTCCCACAATCGCTGGAGCATGTGGAGGGTGGACTTCCCGTGTGTTTTCCACGGGCAAAAAATGAGACTTTTCCCGGGGGGGGGCCGAGCTACGGCCCGAACGCAGCCAGGGGGACGAAGCAGGGGGGGGCGAACGTGGAAGTGCGAACCCCAGACCTCGAGCCCTTTTTTCAAACAGGCCCGTCCAGAAACCCGGGGGAGCGCTTTAGAAATTTCTTTGGGCGACGAGGTTCATGACATGTTCCCAGGCAAAAAAGGGTTGTTCTCCAGCCCCACCATCTTAAGGGCGGGGCCAAAAGATTTCGCCCGTTATCGCACCCCCCACCTTGCCTGGCACAAAGGGGGGGGGGGGGGGGGGGGGGGGGGGGGGTTTTTGTCACCTAGCCAGCGCTCGGTTCGTTTCGGAGGGGCCGTCCACAGCTCCCCGACCTGTGGTGGGCGGTCTCCAAGACGGTTAATTTCAACAGGGCCCGGTTTCTCTGGGACGTTTAAAACCAAACCCGAGGACCTTTTGGGGGAAAAAGCCCTGCACCATCCCTGCGGTTTTGAAGAGCGTGCGCTTTAGGCCCCGAGAGCCACCGTCACCCCCCGAGACATCCACCCAGCTCCCCCCAGTGAGCTTCACAGAGATATAGCGGGGTTGGGGCCGGCTTCTATCCATTGTCGTGGGGAGATGGGCTTTTCCCGGGCACAGATTTCAAAACAACGCGCTTGAAATTTTGATGAAAAAACTTTTAAAACTCTCGGTTTTTATATTTTGGGCAAAAGAGTTTAAGCTGCCCACGCTTTTTAAATGATCTCCAAAACGGGGGGGGGGGGGGGGGGGGGTCCAAACCTATCTTTACCCCTCCCAAACGAGCCAATCAGGCCCCCCGCTGGGTCAACCGACCTCCATTATTCAAAAAAGGGAAAAAAAAAATAAAAAAAAACCCAACCTTTTCCAAAACTGCCCCTTTTTATGACAGCCTTTGAGGTGGGCGGGGGACAGAAAAAACAAAAAGGAAGCACCCCTTTCCTTCCCTTTGGGTTTTAAAAAACAAAAGTACACCAAGTTTAAAATTTTGTTTCTCCCCACCCCCCCAAAAAAAAAAAATTTCTGAAAAAACGTATGCAAACCCGGGTGCCACTGCCCGGGGTTTCGGCACACATTTTAAAATTTTACATGTACGCACCAGACCGCCGCCCCCGGGACATTTCTGCAAAAAGGGCCCAAAACCCCTACGTGGAAATCCCCAAAAAAGCTTTAAAGCTATCTATTTATAAAATGAAAAAACTTTGAGACTCTCGGTTCAAAATATTTTGATCAAAAGTGTTTAAGCTGCCCAAAAACTTTCAACGTGATTCAAAATCGGGCAGTCCTTTTCCTATTTTTACCTCTCAATCGAGCCCAATCAGGGGCCCCCCCCTGGGGCAAAAAAACCTCCCTATTCAGAGAGAAAAAAAAAAAAAAACCCAACCTGCAAGCTGACCCCATTTTGAAAATCACGTTGAAAGTCTGGGCAGCTTAAAATCTTTTGATCAAAAAATGTGAACCGAGAGTCCCCA
Organism: Phyllomedusa bahiana; assembly: GCA_025379985.1. Classification (NCBI taxonomy): domain Eukaryota; kingdom Metazoa; phylum Chordata; class Amphibia; order Anura; family Hylidae; genus Phyllomedusa; species Phyllomedusa bahiana. Next base: position 36,122 of record JAODAL010039725.1, read on the forward strand.
AGTTTTTTTTTTGGGTTGATAGATAGCATAAATGCCCTTTTTTAGGGATTTTCCCCAAGTATTGCCCTTTTTGCAGAAAAGTTTCCGCTGGCGGCGGTCTGTGTGCTACATGTTTTAATTACATGTTGCCGGGAGCCCTGCCGTGGGGAACCCCGGTTTGCCCTACGTTTTTTCAGAAATGTTTTTTTTGTGCAGAAAAAATTCGTTATACTTGGTTTTTACATTGAATTTTTAAACCCTTTTTGGGAAGGGAAAGGGGGCTTCATTTTGTGTTTCTGTTCCCCCCCCCTCTCACAGGTGTCATAAGAAAGGGGAGCTTTCAGGGTTGGGGTGTTTTTTTTTTTATTTTTTCTCTCTGAATAATGGAGGTCGGTTTGGGCCCGCGGGGGGCCTGATTTTGGGTCGATTGGGGAGGGAAAGAAAAAGGATAGGCTGCCCATTTTGAGATCACGTTGAAAGCTGGGCGCTTAAACATCTTTTTTATTTAAAATATGTTTAAAACCCAGAGTCTCAAAATTTTTTTTGTATGATAGATAGAAAAAATGCCCTTTTTTAGGGATTTCAAAGTAGTGTATTGCCCCTTTTTGGGAGAAATGTCCCCTTGGCGGCGGTTGTGTGCGTAAAATGGGGTTAAATTTCATGTGTGCCGCAGCCTGCCCGTGGGCCCCCCGGTTGCATACGTTTTTTTTTAAAAAGTTTTTGGGGTGCAGAAAAAATACGTTATATTGGTGTACATTGAATTTAACCTATATGGGAAGGAAAAAAGGGGCTTCCTTTTTTGTTTTTTGTCCCCGCCCCCTTCCAGGGTTCCCAAAAAAGGGCAGCTTTCAGGGTTTGGGGGTTTTTATTTTTTTTTCTCTGAATTTAAAGGGGTGGTCCCGGTTTTCCCAGGGGGGAGGCCTGATTGGCTCCCATTGAGAGGGAAAAAATATGATAGGGGCTGCCCAATTTTGAGATCACGTTGAAAGTCGTGGGCAGCTTAAAAAATCTTTTTTTCAAAATATGGAACCGAGAGTCTCAAAGTTTTTTTCATGTAAAGGGTAGATAGAAAAAATCTTTTTTAGGGTTTTCCCACGTAGTGTATTGGAAAAATTTTGTTACACGTGGCTGGCCAGGGCAGGGCGGCTTTTTGGGGAAAGAAAAAGCCTGCTTTTCCCTCTGGTAGGGGGGGGCAAGGGCCAATTGACGGGCGGAAACCCCTCTGTGTCCACCGACGGAAAGGGTTTAAATTTCCAAGGCCAAGAGCCTGGCAATGCCCACATTCGGGGTTTTTTGGGTTTGGGATGGGTTTGGGTTTTAAAACGTTTTTCTTCCCAAAAACCCGGGAAAACAAAAAAACTGGGTGCAGACTGGCCCCCCCGGGACGGCGTTTCAGGTCATCAAACTGGGGGGGGAGAAGGGGTAGGATGGGGCTCTGGGGGGTGCTGGTGGTAAATTTGGGGGACGGGAAAGGGGGCTGGGAAAAGGGGGTGATCCCCGGGTCATGACTTGAGAGGAAAAATGGGCAGCTGAGGAACGCTTGGTGGTGGGGGTGGTGGAGGAGGCGGAGGGCAGAGGGTGTGACAGTGGTTGGA
>JAODAL010039726.1:0-37692 GCA_025379985.1 Phyllomedusa bahiana
GCCCTAGATAGGCCCCTTTTCTTAATATTCATGGATTTGTCAAAAACGGGGAAAGCCCCAAAAGGATTGGCGCATAGCAAATGTGGTCCCAATATTCAAAAAGGGTTTAAAAAAGTGTTTCCGGGGAAACAAATAGGCCAGAAGGGCTTAACCTCTGTTTTTGGGTAAAATGTTTTAAAGTTTTTCAGAGATCTACCCTGGAGTATTCCTGAAAATAAATGTATAAGCCTTTTCCGCAGGGGTTCTTGAAGGTTTGGGTCCTGAACTAATTCACCCGCTTCAAAGAGGAAGCATGTAAAATGGATGGGGGGTTGGGGCATTTGGATGCCCTTATATCTAGTTTTTTTCAAAAGCATTTGTTTCGGCCCCACAAAAAAGGGTTTTTGGTAAAAAAAAATGGGGAATGCTTGGACGGGGGGAAAAAAAATGTTTCCCAATGGGTAAGTAACCCCCCAATGATAGAAAATAAGGGTAAAAAATTAACGGAAATTACAAGCTGGATCCCCCTTTTAAATATTGGGGTACCACAAGGGTCAGTATTGGGGGGCCCTATCCCCCTTTAAAAATTTTTCATTAATGATTACACAGGGAAACAAGGAAAACGATCTTTGCAGACGAAAACTAAAGCTCTGAAAAGAATCAACACAATAGAGGAAAATATTTTATTACAAAGGGTTTGGGATAAATTTTGGGGCCTGGGCAGGGAAATGGCAGATTGGGGTTTTTAACACGGGAAAAAATGAAAAGGTTAGCACTTTTGGGGGAAAGAGAAAATCCATTACATAAATTTACATTTTTTAAATAAAAAAACACGGGGTAAAAAGTGACATGGAGAAGGATTTGGAAACCGGGTTGGACAGTAAATTTAAAAATTTTTAGCGCAAGTGTCAGGCGCAGGGGCCAAAAGGGCAAATAGGTCATGGGGTCCCATTAAAAGGGCAAAAAGCACATGATGAGAACATTATTCTCCCATTATAAAAGGGCCCGGGTTAGACCACACATGGAATATTGTTTTCCATTTTTTGGGCCCCAGTGCACAGGAAAAGGGCATTGTAGAGCCCTTTAAAAGGTTTCAAAGGGGGGCAACAAAAAATAATTTAAAAAGGGCTGGGTGGACTACCCGTACCCCAGAAAAATTGGCAAAAAAAATTTGGGGGTTTTTTAAATTTTAGAGAAAAGAAGGCTTTGGGGGGGGCATAAAAAAATATTTTAAAAAACATCAAAGGGGCAATATAGAGATCTCTCCCCAAAATTTTATTTATACCAGGGGGTGTATCTAGAACAAGGGGGGCATCCTTTTAATTCTTTAGGGAACGAAAGTTTCACATAAAAATAGAAAGGGAAATTTTTTACTGTAAGAGCAGTGGACTATTGGGGAAATTTTCTGCCAGAGGGACTGGTCATGGTGAATTTAAAAACCCAGTTCAAAAAGGGTTTGGATAAATTTTTTGGGGCTTTAATAATAAAAAAATTTATAGTGACTAGGTTTCCCAGGAGAGGGGTCATTAAACCCGGGGAAAATTTTTCTAAATTGCCGGATTGGGGGTCGGGAAAGGGTTTTTTTCCCTAAAATAAAGGAAAATTTTGGCTTCTACCTCTTGGGGGTTTTTTTTCCCTTTCCCTCGGGATTAAAAACACCTTAAACCCAAAAAAACCGGGGCCTAAACTAGATGGGACAAAATTTGGGCCCTTTTTTTACCCTTTACAAAACTATGAAACTTTTAAAAACTTGAAATATTTTCCTTGAAACCGTACCTCTTGCCTCTGCCCCTTTTTAACCCGTAACCTTTGGGCGCCCAAGAGCTTTATACTTGTCCCTGACCCCGTTTTCCCTTATAAATTTTTGGACCTCGCTACACCTTTGGACCTGGTGGGAACTCCCCCCCCCAGCATTTCTTTTTCCCGTTTTGCGGGGGCCTGTTAAAAACCCCGGGACCAAAATTAAAGCCCCCCCGCCCCCCCTGGGTGGTTTTACCATAAATTGGGGTGGCCAAAGTGGATCCACTCCCGGGCTGCCCCGTGGGGTACCAAAAAAAAGGGCCCCCCCAATAGAAATTTAACAAGTTCAAGTGTGTTTCATTTTTTTAAATGTAAAATATGTATGGGTTGGGTGAAAATTTGATACGTGTTTTAAAAGCTTTTTTTGAATTGCGTTAAACGGAGGGAGTTAAAGAATTGACAAGTAAATTTCTTGACCCATTTTCCCAACATTGAAAAGGCAATATTTAAAAAAACACGGGAAATTTTTGAAAAAGAAATTTTGCTATCTAGGTTTCAATGAACATTTTTTGAGGTTCTTATTTCGCATTTTTATAAAAAATTGCTTAAGCCCACCTCCAAAACTTCAACGGGGACCCTAAATGCAGGGGGGTCCTACACTATTTTTTTTACCCCCAAATTTGGGGGGCTGTTCAGACCTACATATTTCGGGATTTAAAAGGCACCGCTTCCAAGCATACCGCATTGTTTTAAAAAATGCTTTTTTTCTACTGGCTTCTACTAGGCTGTAGCTGTGGACCAAAAAGGACCCTTCGGGAAGGGAAGGATCAAACGGGGGCCCGTACTATATGACCGGGAGAAGTGAAGCTCCCACACAAGAGGGGTTTATCTGGGAAAAAAGGTAGGACATGTTAATGGCACATAAAAAAAAAAAAAAAAAAAAAAAAAAGGTGATTTGGGTTTTTCCCAAGATCTTTAACAAAAAAGCAATCCCTGTAGGTGGGGGAAAACCCCTTTTTTAAAAGCTGATTTTTTGCAAAAAAAATTTTTAAAATATTTTTTGTGGTTTGAAAAGTTATAAAATTTGCTACTTTTTCCCAATTTTCAATGTGTTGTCCATGGTGCTAAAACACAAGCTGAAGACGCTGGATGCAATCATCATGCATTTGGCAAAACCCTTTTTCCCTTTATTTTAAAATTTTGAACCACAGATTTTCCCAAAACCCTTTAAATCTGGAAAATTGATTTCGGGAGACAATTTGGTCTTCTTTAAATTTGCTACATGACCATTTTCCCCTTTCAGGAAAATTTGGGCCTTTGACCCAAAAAAGGGGGGTTTCAAGATCAGGGCCCATCTTCCAGAACAAAAAAAAAAGACAGACCCCCCCTCACCCATTATTGCTGGGTTTCAGTTGTAATTTTCCCTTTTTTGTTTTGAAAAAAAAAGGGGCTTCGGGGAATTTTACTTAAAACGTAAATAAATTTCAGGGGGTTTGCCAGACAGAATACATGACTTATTTAAATCAATGTACTTATGGGCTCAAATATTTAAGGCACACCTTTCAAAAACTTCAACTCCAGGTAAACAGACCTAAAGTTAATATCAAAGAAGGGTTCATGAAACATGATTTTCCAAAACGTTGTCTGCAGAAACATCAGGGTAAGATTAATCCATTTACTTTTTTTCCTTTTGACCATAACAGGTTTGTAATCATATAGAAGTGGAAAATGTATTGTTTTAATTTCATGTATTAAAATTCCCCTTCCCCCTTTCAGAAATTATGGGGTTTTAAAAGAAATTTTCCGAATGATAAAAATCCCTCTAAAGTGCTTCCATGAAAGCTATGCCCCTAGTCCATACTGACTAGTTTGCATTGGTTAGTATACTACCATTATCACAAGACCTAACATGACCACAAGGTGACAATAAATGGGATCAATACCATGACCTGAAGATGTTTGGCCCCTACAGGCTTCATTAAGTGTACTAGAAGACTAGAAGACTAGTAGATAGTGTTACCACTTACAGAGTTCAAGGAGTAATCCAGTAATTTTACAAGGAATTTTTTTGAGGGAAAAGGGTTTGATAGGATTCTTTTATTGATATGTATTGTCACCAAATTTCCCTCCAATTTTTAAAATTCCAAAACTAGTCCCCAAAATAGTTTACTTACTTAACCTAGGTTTTCACCAGTAGTAGCAGAGTGGTAAAGTGCTGCAAAAAAAGGGCCGCCTGACATTTTAAATTTATTGAGAGTTGTGTTAAAAAAAAATTTAGTCCCAAAAATATTGCAAAAAAAGGGTCCAAATCCAATTTTTTTTTTTTTTTCTCTTTTTTTAGGCCTAACCATGGGGTCCCCCTACCCCAGATTTCCCCCGAAAATTAAGTAGAAACTGAAAATTTTAACAAACCCAAATATTTCTGCAAAAATGAAAAAAAGTATCAAACCCAAAAAGATGGAAGAGTCCCAACACTGATGGAAAAATTTAAAATTTTAAGAATGTCCCAAAGGGAGAATTTTTGGGACAAATTTCAGAAAAAAAAGAAAAAGATACAAACTGATAATGAGCAGCAACAAAAAAAAGAAGTGACCATAACTAACTTTCCCTGAATTCTTCCCTAGATCGTCCCTTAACACTAACCCAAATAGCAGCTACCAGTGACCCTCTTTGACCCAGAAACATCCCTGAAGATAATCCATAGCTACAACTGACCCTAATACAAACAGAAGGGCTTTAGAACCAAGACAAAACTAATACTGAACACACCAAAAAACAAACATTAATTAAACTCCGACTCCACAAAATACATGATTTTCACAAATACAGAACTAGATAGGAATGAAAGAGCATGATTAAACAGTAGCAATTTCTAGAAAAGGAACTCCAGAAATAAGCTCACTGACTTGAACTAAACAGGACTAAACTGGATGGAGTACACAATGATCCAGATTTTGGAGATATAGTAAGACCAAGAGACACAATCATACCGAGTTTACAATATAATCTGTTCTATGTTGCAGAGTCCAAAAAAATGTTATAGCAATGGTTTAGCAATGAATTCCCCTGTATACCAAAGTATTCTAGTGTCAAATCTGAGTCCATCTATCCAACAGCTGAATCTCAACCGGATTAAGATATGTGTATAAACAAATGCCCACACACAAATGAATTAAAAGCAATGCTGTAAAGAAGAGTGGGATATAATTCCATCAATGCATTGTGAAAGAGTGATGCATACAGAATCAAACAGAAATTAATTACTTCAAGTTATTGCTACTAAAGGTGGCTTATGGTTCATGGAGTATTTGGCTTTTTCCATCTAGGCTTTATGTTTGTTAAATGAATAGGTACATGGTGGAATCCATTGTGTTTTGTTGTTCATCTGAGGCTGTATTAACCTAATTTGAAGACATTCTAAGGACCAGATGATTTTTTATTATGTCCTATTAGGTGAAACAATAGAATTCAAAAAGGGTGTACTTTCTTTTCTCATGGGTTGAGAACCTATGACCTAGGGCCACAGCCACCCTTGAGACCTAGGAGGGTTTCTACTTTCATCCATTCCTATTTAGAACAATTCTGCTAGATAGAATCCCAACTGGATCAGATGAAGCAATTCTTCAGAAATCAGGGGCCTCCTTCCATGCAGGTTAGACTAGGAAGCCATGACCAACCTTAATTCAGTCCTGAATAGCACTATTTGTGGGTAACATGGAGCCTCAGTCACTTATCATGTCATAAATGCTGGATTTTGGTACTGTATGTAGATCCTTACCTAATCACATATGGAAGAATGTGATTGTGATAGTCAGGATGTAGCTTTTATACTAGTCTTAAGCTTCAAGCTACACCTCCATCCTTGTTTTTCTGTACTCGGCTTATATATTATTATTTTAGCAACTAGAAATCTTAACATTTTCCTATGCTATTCTTTTATGATATTGCCTGCATTTCCATGGCCTTGGTTTACAGTAACCATTATCTGTAGATAGAAATAGTATACAATAGCACTAAGCAAGAATATGGATAAACAGAACTACCGAATCAGCACAGAAAATGTTAAAGCTATTACTGAAACAGAAAATGTCATCTTATTAACAATGATCATAGAATTCACCTACACATAAGCTGAAACAAGAAATGTGCTGTCAATTGTTGGAAAGATTAATATCCTTGTCTGCAAAGACGTGAATAGAAAAAATGAAGATGAAAATATAAAGACTGAATTTTAGCCACAGGGAGGGGAAATAAGTTTGCAAGATGCAGGAAATTCTGAGAAATGGATTATTTTGTAACACAAAGGGTTAAGTAAGAAATTGTTTAAAGGCAGATATTGGGTGGAGGAGTAAGAGACAGCAAGGAAAAAAGCTTTGTGTAACTGGCTAGATATGACAGCTGCAGCCGCTGAAATGTTATGACAGTTTTGAGGGGAACTGCATCCAGATTAATAGATTTCAGTGAAGCACCTTCCAGACTGGTGTCCAAAGGCTGCATTTCTAGCTTGTCAGATATGACGGCCGCCTGACGCATCTATTCACTAAATGATCAGCCTGGGAAACAGGTAGTGGAGGCGAGAGAGAAAACAATATGACAGAGATGTGAGGAGACAAAAGAGGGAAACAATGTGGGTGAGGCAGAAGAAGATGCGGATGAATAGGAAGTCCACAAGGGGTCAAACTTTCTCTAATAAATTTCATGATAAGACTGTGTTCATATGTACCACTCTTGCTGTTCTTTTTTGCAGCATTTTTTTGTAAGAATGACAAGAAAAAAATATGTTTTCATCACCCTGGCTTCATAGAGTTCATCCAATTCTAACCTCTCAAATCAATTCTAACCTCATTACTTCCTCCCTCCCCCACCCTTCCAAAACTCTGTCTACTTTTCTACCCTACCCCAAAAGAATGACAGGATTTGGATTTTGGATACAATTTGCCATTTTATTAATAAACATATCAAACATATAAAAGAGAGAATTTTCCCCAAAAAATAAGAAACAGCAATACACCATGCAATATTATCAATCACACGCACTAACCTGAATGGGAAGGAGATCCTTGAAGCTACAAAGATCTGATGACATATTTCAACCAAAATCAATGTGAATACCTTATTCCCAGTCATTATCTCTATGATGACAAAAATTACCCACTGACTCCAAAGATACCCACCCTGTAGGAGCAACCTCCATCTTCACCAGACAAACTCAAATATACACCATAAAATAGAGGGACAATAACCAAGGTAAATCCCATCGCCAGCATTATTATCAACAATTCCAAGGACTCCCAACGTCTAATGGCTGCAGTGACACGTTAGGAACCAAACAACTCTGAAGACAGACAGCCATATGAGGCATATTTTTTTTGGGGGGCTGAGTTTTATTAAGTAATACCATATAGTGTACATGTAACGTTCTTTCAAGGACTTTATTGCAGAAAAAAATGCAGATATATACAGAAACGCAGACAGTCCATGAAAAATGTAAGAAGGGGGTGGATCCTTGGGACCGTGAAGGACATGATGGGCAAAAAAAAGTTCCAAAAGCATAGGGGTGAAAAGCAGACATAAACGAATGTCCAGCAGACAGGATACAGAAACAGGCAGGATACAGGAACAAGCAGAAACAAAACAGTCCAGATGGCCAGAGACTGTGCAGGAACCAGCATGCACAACACAAATTCAGGCCCTGAGTGCAGCAACTTTCAGGGCTAAATAGTTCCCCCAGGGAGGGTGATGGACAGCAGCTGTGACTGCTTAAGTCAAGAGTTTAAGTGCTACCCTGCTAGGGTCAAATGGCATGTTGTGGTTAAGAAAGTGGCACGATGTCTGACGGATCATAACCGTAACATAAAAAATGTTGTGGGTTGGAATGGACCAAAAAGGTGTTTTGGGTTTTGTTTTTCCAGAGTTTACAATATGGCTTAAGTGACAGATTAACTTTATTTTGCTGGTTGTTGCAGTTCTGGCAATAGTAAATTTACAGAATTTTTTGTATTTTTTAATACTTCAAAAAATGTTAGTTGATTTTTTTTATATGTTAGATGGGAAAAGATGGCTTTTTTAAATAAAACAAAAAAATCTTTTATTAGTTTTCTTTTATATTAGTTTTCAATCCCAGTAGGGTACTTGACTATGAGAGAGGAGACAAACAAGTAAGTGGTTAAACAGCTGGAATTGGGTTTGTCTCCAATCTGGTCATTGAAAGCTATAGTCAGCTGTAACTTATACCCATCTGACATCATGTACATTACATATGTACGTCAGATGCCGGGAAGAGGTTAATGACAATCGACCTTCAGTTATGCAGTAGGTGAAATGTGTGAATTTTACAGCTAGATCCCCAATCAAAAGCAGCTATACATTAGGCTAAATAGTAGAATTCTGGCATCCACCAGCCACCATTAGGCGGCAACCAGGAGCTTACTAAATAATGCTTTTATTGAATTCAGTGTAAATGTACAACTTGCTTTCATCTGTAATCTATTAGGGTATGTTTACACTGCGTATTGGAGCGCGAATGGTACGCACCGCAATACGCCTGGTGTTTTGGAAGCATGCGCTGATCAGCGCATAATTCCAAAGCACAAGGGACCATCACCCAGCCAACCCCAATGCCCCGCATTGTCAGCGGCACGTAAGCGCCGCGAACAATTCACATGTCAATTCACTCCCTAGGTGTACAATACGATCGTATTGTACGTGCAGGGAGATGACGCGTAATCCATAGCTCTCTTTGAGTTCTATGAATTACCGTAATTGTGGTGGACATTTCGCCACGTATAAAACGCAATACATGGTGGTGCCAAATACATGATAAAATAAGCCGTGAACATACCCTTAAAGGTTAGACATTTACCTTCACAGTGTAGTGTTTTGTTAATATTAAGGCTAAAATTTGTAAGTGCATTGTGACAAATATAGTGTAACATGGAATTTAAGTATTTACATAGCATATCTGCTTCTAGAAAAGCTTGGTGACAATAGCAACAGTATCATTCTAGCTCTAAAAAAAAGTTGTGTTAAAATACTAAATTAAAAATAAACCATTTTATGCACCACAGAAATAGGAAGATGGGAAACCATTGGTATATCTTCTGTGGTAATGGCTTGCATTTTGGTTGGCGTAGTTATAATAGATAGCCCCAACAGTCAGTTGGTTATTTTACTTTTTTGGGGAATTTTAAAAAGATAATCAAATGACATACATGTATATATAGTTTAGCATTAAAAAAACATATTGCCAAATCAGTCTTTCAAGTGCAGAACAACAGAGTCTGTTTCGATATATTTAAGGAATTCACAAATAGCTACATTGGTGTTAGTTTTTCATTGTCAGTGCAAAATTCGTAGGGCTTTGGATTTCTCTTTCTGTAAACAGTAAAAAAGGATTTAAGGAGTCATGAAGCAGTAGTGTAGAGTGAAGATTGGGGAGTCAAGGTGTCTGTTTTTTTACTGCGAAAAGGGGTGTCACAAGTGTCAGCCACACCAGCATATTAACCTTAAATGATACTGAATCTTCTCTAAAAACTAGACGGGTAGTGTCAATTGGTAAGAAGCCCTAGCACAAGATACATCAAACTAGCTACTAAGATACCATAGTACAGTACATCTTGAGGGATGCAGCACTGTTTCAGGATGAAGGAGATGTCTTGATTCTGTTCTTTTACTTTGGGATTTTGCCTAGCAACTGCCATACATTGTAATAAAAGATGTGTCTATCCTCGCATTTTTCCAAAGAAGCAAATTTTAAATTTAAGATTTAATTTGAATTATAGAAAAAAAATCCTTTTTTTCAGGGCAGTCATTGAAGAATTATTTCCCCTTCCCCCATTTGTTGCATTTTATAAAAATTTGCTTTCCTCTAATCCTTTTTGAATGTTCCCTTCCGACTTTTTTTATGGTTTGACCACTAAATACTGAACTGAGATGAATCCCAGTTCTAGGAACAGGGCAAAATTTGTATTACATTTGTGCAGGCTATATTTATATGCTTTAGAGTGGAACCTTAAAGCTAGATTTTATTGGTAAATTTGTAATAAAAAAATTATAAATCAACTATAGTGTAGCTAGATCTGAAAACATCAATATAAATAGGCACCTGAACAAACCATACAAAACTGTGCACATATTAAAGCTTTAGCAATTTTATTCTTTCAGAGCTTGTCCTGTCTCTGTCCCCGGCTGTCATTACTCAACTAAAATATTTAACCTTTCTTTCTGCTGATATCTTATCCTCCTCTTTAAAACAGACAGCCATAACCTCATTACCCCAAAAAAAAACAAAAGGCCCATCCGTGGGAATTAATGGGACCTGTGTCTAATTTTCATTATCTAAAAAACTCCAGGAAAGTTGGGTTTCTTTACCTTTATCTCTTTAACTCTCTTCTAAATCACTTACAAAACCTATTTTTACACATTATTTTTATAGAAACTGTTAGGGATATTTGGTTTTGGTTGAAATTTCAGGATTTAATAAAATTTTCTTGATTTTTTTTTTTTTTATTAAACTAATTTTAGTCCCTCTCTTTACCCTTTTAAAAGCACAGTTAACTGTTCAATGTTTCAGTACTTCTTGCACAACTTTTGATTCTAATAAGACGTTTAATGGCCAAAATTCCCAAACAGGTGTTTGACCCCTGATCACCCAAAAAATTTGGAGATCGATTGAATTGGGATTTAAACATCCTCATCTTGCTGTTCACATTTTGACATCATAACCAAAAACCCTTGCAATTTATAACAGTACTTCACCACTGCCGACTACAAGAGGATTCTCAGGGAAGTGGCCACCGAGTTGAGTATCACAGAGGTAATAAGAGGTTGCTACAGAGAGGTTAAAAGTCAAAAAAAAAGAAAAGAAGTGGAGTTTTGGCTACATCACCAATGATGACTGCTTCTTTGTAAACAATCCCCCTGCTGAACGGGATTATGAAGACAAAAACCCAGGCTTATAAATAGGTTAGAGACACTCAAGGTAACATCAGCCATTTAACCATTTCATCAGTGGGTCTGCGTTCAGAAACCGTAAATGGTACCGACTGGTCCCGGGCCCTGGCTGATGCATAGTTTCTTGACGTCCCCAGCTCAGGCCCCTGGAGACTCAGAGTGAATGATTTTATCACTGAACAGCATGAGGCCCATGGCCCCTTTGTTAGGGAAATTTCCCCCCGACCAATGAAAACTTTATTCCGTGTTTGATGGTTCTTTAAGGTCATCTAGCTGCGAACGTTGATGTAAATGGCTAAAAACAGTCTCTCACCTCCCTTAAATGTGCTCAAAGTTGTGTGGCATTCATCAAGACATTGTTTACAATGAAGCAGACATCAGTGTGTGATGTATCCAAAGGCAGTTCCCTTCTTTATTTCTTGACTTCCAGTTTTTTAAAGAAATAAATGACCAGCACTCAAGTGAACGTTGGTGTTCATGGAAGGGATATTGCAACCCCATTAGGTCTGTCTGATATCACCAGCAAAACGGTCTTCCATGTGTTGTCTAGCAATACAGTGTTGCATTTGGTCCAAAGTACCTAAAATACTCTCTTTGGGGCAGGTCCTTTAAATGCTCAAAGCCCATTTAACTACGAGATTTTCTTCAATTGCTCTCCAAACCATTGATTCACATTCTATCACCTATTTCCTTGTTATGCATTGGCTTTATATCCATTAGTGAAAAAATATGATTAAAGTTTATTTCCCCGAAATGTATGGGGAAATTTCAAAATACTTTATTGCAAAATGCTGTAAAGTAAATGTTGCAATACAAAAATAAAATTTTACTTTGTGTGCTGTGGAATTTTGTCTTCGTCTCTCTGTATTTTTGTTTCACCTGTAATAACATCTGGCCACTCTAACTCATTGTATGCCCCTCGGGGGCATCTTGCTTGAAACCTCACAATGGGGAGGGATGTTGTCAATTCAGGGTGTTGTCCTGGTTTATGATGTCAAAACGTGAACGCATGAGAGGGAACGTTTAAATCCCAATTCAAATTGATCCATTAAATGTTTGTTAGGGCGGTGCGCAGGGTTGTGAAATTTAAAGGACCAGGCACGGTTAAAGGGTAATTGTGGGCACTGCCTCTTTTTACCAGGGCGCTTCCCCAAGAAGTCAATCAGGGGGAGGGCCGGTAGATCCCGCCCCAGCACCAAATTGCTTTTTCGGGGCTCTGGTGCAAAACCGGGAAATACTTTGATCGCTCCCGGCGTGGCTTACACCACCGCTTGCGGTGGTCCCGTGGATCCACGATATTCGTTACAAATATCAAAATACAATGTTAGCTTTAAACATGTGGCATAGGTAAAGAAAAAATATTACCAAATACATTGCTGATTTGATTTTGCTTTGTTTAGGAGATAGAGGAGATTGTATCTACTGCTTTTGTATATGTTTCAGCTGGTTTTGTGAAACTGCATGGTGAAAACAACTCTTTAAACTTTCTTTTGGGGTTTTTAAAAAAGGCTTTATTTGGAAAACAGACTCCCCTAATGTTGATAAAGGGTAATTGTAAAACTCCCCTTTACAGAGGTTAAAAACAGAAAAAAGGGAAAAAAAGATAAAGGCCAGACAAGTACAATCTGATTCATTCTGAGTGGGTTTGGTTAATACACAGAACAAGAAAACTACCTTTTTTCCCATAAGCAACACGTATAATAACCACAGAAGAGAATACAATTCATGACCAACTCTGAATATGGTAAATTTAAAAGGTTCTGGATAATACAACCCCTGGGGATACATTTTGCTTGGAAGGCTTCCAATGCATTTCTAAATTTGTGCAGAATTGCCCATTTAAATCCCTTTGCAAAAAATTTTAAAGTCAAAAATACCCCCAAGGGAAAAATTTTTCCTGTGCTGGCAGAGAAAATGTTTTCTTCATGTAACTTAAAGGGTTGTGCCCATCTGAGACATTTATGGCATAACACAAGATATATCTTCTAAATGTCTTCTTAACGCAGGTCCAATCTCTTGGCCTCAGATATCTCAAGAAAAACTTTTTTTTATAACTTCCATTCGATGGGTGTTCCAGAAAAAAAGGAACACAGTGAGCTCATCCTGGTCACTTCTCGGCTCATTTCCTGACAGAATGCTGTGGCCGGTCACCCTCCAACCAGGCAGTATGGTGGTCAGGAGAACACCATTCTGGTATCAGACTCAGAGGTGAGACCTGCATCTATTCGACATTAGGGTATATCATGTGGATATATTAACAGTGTCTACAATCAAAATAAGTGTGGTCACACTTATAGATCATAGATCTATATAATTGAGGGGCATAGTATAAACTAGCCATACTAGGTAATTTTAATAGATTGACAAATGCTGTTATACTGTTACCTTTTACAGGGACTTTGGTTGTATTGACTTCAGACAGTGTTAGCAATAAATAAAACTGTAAAATTTACAAATTTTCTATTATGGTGCCATGTCTGTTCCATTAAAAACAATGAAAGGTTGAAATTCTAATATATGTATCCCTACTTCATTCTGCGTTGCCTTATTAATGCCAAATTCAGCTCTGTAACTGGAAATTAGTAGATCTGTGACATTGTCTTGAAGTGAATTGTTAGCATTAATTGTTACTATATATTTTAACAGTTTGTACATGTACGCTAGACATCTCGAGCCGGACAGAGTATGTCAGTGTAAAATTTGCTTCCATTGGGGAAAGTCCCTTCTGAGGCCAGCTCAGAATGGTGAGCTGGGGTTCTCCCAATTCATGTCTATGGGAGTTTCGAACATAGCCAAGCACATTAGCTCGGCTATGTTCGGCGCCATGAAAATGAAGGGGGGAGAACAAAGAAAAGCAATTCTGCTCCCTGTTCTTTGAGGCTGGCTTGTAACAAGCCAAATGCCACAACCACTTTAGAGGCTGTTCACCATTACAACTAAACTACGCCCACTGACAAATGTGAAAATAGGGAAATTGTTAAAAAAAGCTTTTAAATTTTCCCATCTGGTTTTTATACTAGGTCAAGGGGAAAAAAAGCAAAAAGGGCCCAAGGTATGGGGATCGCCGTAATTTAAAAAAGTAGGACCCCTTTGTACAATGGTCTAATCAGAGTGACATTTTTTCAATGTTGTTGCCTTTTTTTATTCCAGGTAGTCCTGGAGCAACAGTTAAACAATTGTACTAGCGTTGCAAAACATGGAAAAATATCGGGTTGGCAATTTTAATCACTAGAAAAGATATGGAATTTTTCAAGTAGTGGATTTATACTTTTCATGTTGGCGTATATTTTGAGCGATTTTACAACAAAGTTGAAATCGGAAAGGGTTTTTTTATGGTGTCGAAATTTCCCGTTGCAATAATTTAAAGGTTTAAAAATTTTGAGCCTCATCTTTTAAAGATGGGCGTTTCCTGTAATTTTGGGGCCAGCAAATCAGATTCAGATAAGGGGGGTGAATGTGTGTGCGGTTTGACGGGTGTGTATGGTTGCGATTGGCGGGAAAAAAATCACATGACCTTTTTTAATGAACGCTTTCCTGTTTCACCCTCAGTGTTCTCAGCGTCTCATAGGGATAGGACTGCGTTGCTGTGGCCCCAAAAAGCTCAGCGAAATTATCATTTCTGAAGAGAAACCTTACTTTAGCTGGATTTCAAATTTTTTAGATTAGAGATTTGAAAAATTTTTTTGTTTAGCTAAGGGAATTTTTTTAAAACAGCATCTACGCTGTAAATTTCACGGCGGGGGGGGCAAGGGGGGCCCCCCCGGGGGGGAACAAGACAAGCTTATTATAAAGAACCCCGGATAAAGTTTCCCCAAGATTGTGTAGACATTGTAGGGAATATCTTTTTTATTAACAGTTTTGCTATTTGAAATATTTCCTGGATAGGCAGCCTAGAACATATATTGATACCACACATCATTTCTAGTAACTGCAGGTCTCTTTTTAGGTGCAAAACTCCACTTTTATTATCAGTATACATTTCAGATATGTGGGAATTTTTCATTTTAATTTTACCCCATTAACCTTGACTGTTGGTATTATCCACCTTGCAGTTAAATTACAATCCAGCAATCTTGTAGTCAGCACTGGTTGTATTGTTGCCAATAAATACTCGTGTATCAATACCTAAAACATAACAGTTACGTGTTTTTTGAATTTGCGCCACCAAGCCCCCCCACCGCACACCACATTGTTCATTGACGCAGCATCCACGTAAATCTTAAACAGCAATTCCTATATTCACCACAAGGTGAATTGAAAGTGCCAAAATAACGTTTATTATAACCAAAACATAACGGTTACGTGTTTTTTTGACTTTTCACACCCAGGTTTGTTCATTTGGACGCAGCATCCACGTAAAATCTTAAAACAGCAATTTCTATATTCACCACAGGTGAATTTGAAAAAGGTGCAAAAAATACCATGTACATAACGAAAAACATAAACATTACGTGTTTTTTTTTACTTTTCACACCCAGCTTTGTTCATTGACGCAGCATCCACGTAAATCTTAAAACAGCAATTCTATATTGTCACCACAGGTGAATTGGTAAAGTGCAAAAATACTGAGTATAATAATACGAAAACATAACAGTTTACGTGAGTTTTTTGACTTTTGCACACCCCAGCATTGTTCATTGACGCAGCATCCACGTAAATCTTAAAACAGCAATTCTATATTCACACACAGGTGAATTGAAAGGTGCAAAAAATACACGTGTATCATAAAAAAAACATAACAGTTTTACGTGTTTTTTTGACTTTTGCACACCCAGCATTTGTTTCATTGTAGCGCAGCATCCACGTAAATACTAGAAACAGCAATGCTATATTCACCACAGGTTGAATTGAAAGGTGCAAAAAATACCGTTTGATTATACCAAAACATAACGTTACGTGTTTTTTTGACTTTTGCACACCATTTTTGTTCATTGGACGCAGCATCCACGTAAATCTTAAAACAGCATTCTATATCACCACCATTTGAAATTGAAAGGTGCAAAAAATACCGTGTATCATACGAAAACATAACAGTTACGTGTTTTTTGACTTTTACACACCCAGCATTGTTCATTGACGCAGCATCCACGAATCTTGAAAACAGCAATTTAATATTCACCACCACATGTGAATTGAAAGGTGGCAAAAAATACGTTTAATTATAACCAAAACTTAACAGTTACTGTTTTTGACTTTTGCACACCCAGCTTTGTTCATTGACGCAGCTCCACGTAAATCTTAAAACAGCAATTCTATATTCACCACAGGTGAATTGAAAGTGCAAAAAATACAGTGTATCATACGCAAAAAAAAAAACATAACAGTTACGTGTTTTTTGACTTTTCACACCCACAATTGTTCATTGACGCAGCATCCACGTAAATCTTAAAAACAGCAATTCTATAGTTCACCACAGGTGAATTTGGAAAGGTGGCAAAAAATACCGTTATTATACCAAAAGCAAAACAGTTACGTGTTTTTTTGACTTTGCAACACCCAAAAAAGCTTTGTTCATTGAACGCAGCAACCACGTAAATCTTAAACAGCAATTTTATATTCACCACAGGTGAATTGAAACGTGCAAAAAAAATACCGATTATTTAACCAAACATAACAGTTACGTGTTTTTTGACTTTTGCACACCCAGCATTGTTCATTGACGCAGCATCCCCACTGTAAATCTTAAAACAGCAATCTATATTCACCACAGGTGAATTTGAAAGGTGCAAAAAATAACGTTTATTATACAAAAACATAACAATTACGTGTTTTTTGACTTTGGCACACCCAGTGTTGTTCATTGAACCAGCATCCCACATAAATCTTAAACCAGCAATTCTAAATTCACCACAGATGAATTGAAAGGTGCAAAAAATACCGTGTATCATGACAAAAACATCACAGTTACGTTTTTTGACTTTTGCTCACCAGCATTGTTCATATGACGCAGCATCCACGAAATCTTAAAACACAATTCTATTGCACCATAGGTGGAATTGAAAATGTGCAAAAAATACCGTGTATCATACGAAAACATAACAGTTACTTGTTTTTTGACTTTTGCACACCCAGCATTGTTCTTTGACGCAGCAATCCCACGTAAATCTTAAAACACAATTCTATATTCACCACAGGTGAATTGAAAGGTGGCAAAAAATACCCGTGTTATCATACGAAAAAAAAACATAACAGTTACGTGTTTTTTTGAACTTTTGCACACCACATTGTTCATTGACGCAGCATCCACTAAATTTAAAACAAGCAATTCTAAATCACCACAGGTAATTTGGAAAGGTGCAAAAAAATACCGTGTATCATACGAAAACATAACAGTTACGTGTTTTTTTTGACTTTTGCACACCAGCATTGTTCATTGACGCAGCATCCACGTAAATCTAAAACAGCAATTCTATATTCACCACATGATGAATTGAAGGTGCAAAAAATACCGCGTTTATTATACCAAAACATAACAGATACATGTTTTTTGGACTTTTGCCCAGTCCAGATTTTGTTGATAGACACCTTGCAGTTAAATTTTGAATCCACAATTTTGTTTGTGATTAGTAGGGATTTGAGAATTGCTGTGATTTGGCCGTCTTTTAATAAGAGACTTTCCAAACTATTCTCATTCCATTCTTCAAATTTTATATTTCTGAACATGGAGCGAAATGCAGGTGGTAAGCGAGCAAAGAGGGAGGGTAGCACATGGAGGTAGAGGTACGAGAGAAGGTGCTCCTTCCAGTGGCTGGCAGACAACACGCATGCCAGCGGATCGTCAGTTGCAGGACCGTCCAGGCCTGTCACATCGCTGGGTCAGGGCCCTGTGAATCTAAGTAACGAACATCGTCGCCAATCCTGTCCCTTCATTGGTTTAATGCAACCGCATCCTAGCAGTCTTACCTCCTCGTCCTCCGCAGTCACCGTCCACAAATGTCATCATCTGCATCCGTCCAACTGAAGCAGCCCAAATGTCAACTCGTGTACCCACCACTCGTGGATAATCCATGTCTGCGGACCTTCTTTGATGACAAAAATGCGGTTGGGGTCAGAAGGCAATGTTAAAAGATCACGAGGACGATTTAGTCCCTGCTTCTAGACAACCATTACTGATGACGATCAGAGGAGGTTAAGAAAGCCCGGTCCAAATCGGCAAAAATCCCGGCGGGTCGGCAACGCCTTGCAGTGCCCCTTGCTTGTAGCCCGACAGCTTCCTGGATGCAGAAAGTCAAGGACGGACCAAGACACCTGTTTGATGATGATGATGATGATGATGACGACATTGGCGGATCCATCGTGGGTCTTTTCCGCAGAATTTGCTTGCAGCGCTTCATATCAGTGGACGAGAGGAAGACGATGGGTAGTGTCAATACGGGTCCCCGCCGCCAAAAAGGGGAGAGAGCGGTCCGCAGAAGTCCGCTGATATGATTCCGCCAGCCACGGTCAGCGCAAATCACCGCTACTCGCTTATCGCCGTCAAAAAGGTGCCCCAGGACCTCTCAAGCCTGGGCCTTCTTGACCAAGACCTTGATCACCCAGCGATGTCCTAATGCCCGGCCTTTGCGTATACGCATAAGTAGAGGCAAGAACCTAAAGTGGTTAACCACTCACCAACATGTCTAGTCCCCCATGCGCGAATGCGATGAGGTGAAATGGAGGGAACACATTGGATTGGCCAAAAAAGCCAGAACCTATGCGGGCCTCCATCCATTGTTCAAACCCTCTGTCTCCGCCTCCACTCCTCCTCCCCCTCCACCAATCGTATCCTCAGACTGCCCATGTCTCTCAGAGTCATGATCAGGATCAGCCTCCCGCTTCAGCCTCCACCGTCGCCCGAGTACCACCAGCACCACCCAGAGACCCATCCTACCCCTTCATCCTTGCCGCCAGTTTTGACAACCTGTACGCCGTACAGAGAGCGGCCAGTCTAGCGCCCAGCCTTCTGTCTTCCAGTTTGGGACAGAATAAACACTTTAACCCAAACCATCCCAAATCCAAAAGCTGAATTAGGCATTGCCAGGCTTTTGGCCTTGAAATGTTGCCTTTCCTTCTGTTGGGACACAGATGGGATCCGCTCACGTCATGGCCCTCGGCCTGCCCCCCCGAATACCAGATGCTCGAGCAGTGCATTTCCTTACCAGAAAGAAGCCGTCCCTGCCCTGGCCAGCCACGTGTCATCCTAAAATTTCCAGTGCGTTGTCTGCATCCGTGTCCCGGAAAAGTCCATCTCACCACCGACACATGGCTAGTACCACGTGTCACAGGCCGCTATATCTCTGTGACAATCTCACTGGGTGAGCTGGGTGGAGTGTCTCTGGGGTGACGTGGCTCTCAGGCTCGGCGCACTGCTCTTCAAAACCGCAGGACTTGTGCAGGGCTCTTTCCCCCAAGGTCTCTGGTGGCATCACACGTGCCCAGAGACACCAGACAAGGGCCATGTTTAAATTAATCTGCCTTGGAGACCGGTCCACACACAGGTCATGAGCGGTGGACGGCTCTAAGCAACAAACCTTGTCCAGCAAGGTGGTCGTGCGATAACGGGCTAAATCTTGCGGCCGCCCTTAAGAGTATCGGTAGCGGAGCACATCCATTGCCTGGCAACCATGTCATGAACCTGTCGGTCCCAGAAATTCTAAAGAGGTACCTCGGACTGGACTGCCTGCGGAAGAAGCTCGAGTTTGAGTTCGCACTTCGCCGTTCGCACCCTGCTTCGTCCCGCCTGGCTGCCGTTGCAGCGTCAGCTCGCCTCCCTCAACTCTCATTTGTTTGACTGGCAACACGCTGGAATTCCACCCCTCCACTTGCCTCCAGCGATGTGGCAGCAAGCGCAATGCCATTAACGCAGTACAAGTGACACATGGCCTGACAAGCAGCAGTTGCGGACCCTCGGGGTGTCTGAGACCACCGAGAGTGAGGCATTGTGAAAGAGCTCTGCACCAATCCTTGCCAGTTTTGAAGAAGCCACCCAAAATGTCAGGCGGACAATTGCCCTTGTCAGCATGAACATTGGGTGGTGATCTTACGTTCTGGAACGATCGTGGACAACTCTGAAACAACAGGCTCCCGCCAGCGACGGAGGAGAACGGACCACAGATGCGGACACGACCTTCTCTCCGCAATCCACAGGCCCGACAGTTTCACAATTTCATCGGTCTTCATTAGGCAGTGTTTCGGGGTCCATAGCTATGGGCAAGGTGGCCGCATCAGCTCTCCAGGGTTCTATCCATCTCAGGCAAGTCAGGCTGTGTTTAAGCTGTGCCGTAGTCAGCGGAGGAGGAGGAGGAGGTATTCCGTAGACAAAACCAATGTTACCGACGTCCCTGCCTTGGAAAGAGGTTGGGCGAATTTGAGGCGGAATGAGGAAGATGAGGAAGATCCAGTTTGCTAGTGCCCCTCGACCCAGAGGCTTGGGAAAATCAATGGCTCCAATCTCTCACAGAGGGGCTTGATGCCCATTTCTCCAACATGAACCTCGCATTAAGCGCATCAAAAAGAACAACTGTTTACTGGGTGGCCACCCTCCTGGATCCCTCCCCGGTACAAAACAAAACTCAGGCACTTCCTTCCACCCACCCAAATAAGAGAAAAGCAGGAGAAGTGGAGACCTTTCTGATTGATCAACTGCAGACGATCTGTTGCTCTGCTTCACGTTCCCTCAAAAGATTCATGGTGGTAACAACATCACGACGTGACAGTCAGTAGAGTGCCAAGTAGCGTAGCGGCAGCAGCAGGCAAGGTGGCGAAGCCTAATGGGTGACCTCCTGGCGAATCTTTGTTTTACCCACCTCACCAACGCTGAGCAATGCAGGGCACACATCCAACACACAGAGATCATCTTAAGATCATGGTGCACGACGGACCTTCAGCACACAGCTGGAGGAGTCATTACAACCAACGCATCCGGCTTCCACAAGATAATGTGGATCTTTTGACTTTCATCTAAGATGAATCAGGCATGGATCTCTGATGATGTTGTGCCCCAATTGGCCCGAGGTCACCGATTAGTTGCCGTTCTACTTCAACATTCCTTTTTCAACACAGATAATGGTCCTCTTGAAAACTTTTTTTTAAAATGGAATCATTTCTTACTGCAAATTTTTATTCTCTTTCCTCTTTTATTCTCTTTTGCTGTGAGGAAACTGTAAAAGACAGCAAGTTTCATGACAACACGTATTCCAATTACTCACTTTATCTTAAGAAAGTTTATCGCATTGTCAAGGTTTTGAGGTCATGTTGCAGTGAGATACAGCTAAAATTATGGTCCCTTTGGACCAGAAATGTGGGCTTCTAAGTGGCATGTTCGCCCTCACAATTTTTAATAGTGGCTGAGAAGTCCATAGTTTTATAATTTTGGGGCATGTAACTGTGAGATTACAGTAATAATCATGTGTCCTTTGGAACAGAAATGGTGGCTTCTAAGTGGCATTTCTCCCTCACAATTTTTTAACAGTGGCTGAGAAGTCATATTTATAATTTTTTGGGGTCATTACTGTGAGAATACAAGGCACTAATCAATGGTCCTGTTGTAACAAAATGTGGCTTCTAAGTGCATTTTCTCCCTCACAATTTTAACAGTGGCTGAGAATTCATTTTTATTTTATAATTTTTTGGGTCATGCTGCTTTGAAATGCAGCAATACTACAGGTCCCTATTATAAAAAAATTTTGTTTTTTCTAACAGGACATTTGTTTCTTCCACATTGACCAAAGTGGCTCAAGGGACATGCTTTGAATTTTGGGGTTGTGCATTTTGCTTTGAAATGCAGCAATACACAGGTCCCTACTTCGAAAAAATTTTTCAAATAGACATTTTTCTTCACAATGTCAAAGTGGCTTCAGGGTCATGTTTTGAATTTGGGCATTTTGCTGTACATGCAGCTATACTAAGGTCCCTATTCATAAATGTTTTTTCTATCAGACATTTGTCTTCACCAATTGTCCAAAGAGTGCTCCAAGGGTCCATTTTTGAATTTTGGGGGCATTTTGCTGTGAAATGCAGCTATAACGACAGGTCCTATTCTAAAAAATTGTTTTCTAACAGACCTTTGTTTCTTCACAATTGTCCACAAGTGGCTCAAGTGGTCGATGCATTGAAATTTTTTTGGGGGCATTTTGCTGTGACATGCAGCTATACTACAGGTCCCTATTCTAAAAATTGTTGTTTCTAACAGAACATTTGTTCTTCACAATTGTCCAAGTGGCTACAAGGTGATGGATCTGTCATAAACAGAATAGTAGGACACTGTTTAGGACACATATGCAAAATGACTTGTTATTGCAAGATCTTTAACATATCTAATCAATCCCTTATTGAGACAAAACCCATTTAATACAATGAAAAAAAAGAGAAACAAAGACATGGTGGGATTCCATCCCTATTTTAAAAATGTGTTTTCTAGAATTAAACTACTAAAAAACCTGCATTAATAATAGCTGGTAAAAAAATTCCCTGAATTGTACAAGGAAGGAAACAGGAAAACTTACCAGAATGGTAGGTTTATTCCAGAGGACCAGGAGTATGGAGCACGGACAAGAACAAAGTAACAGGAGACAATTTCCTCCAGCACATTGAGTAAAAGAGAAAAAGAATGGCCAAGCAAAAGGGCCCCTGGGTGTTACAGGAGCATAAACCACCAGTATTTCCAAGTGAAGCTCAATTGGTCCGCACCCTCCAACGAGGGGCAGACGCTACCTCAGGGTCTTGACTGTTACTGAGGAAGGCAGGAGTTCTCACACTTCCCCTTCCGCACTCTGCTTCAGCATGACATTTTTTGTTGCTCCGCGTCATCAGGGCATTTTAACCTAGCTGTGTTAATAGATGACTGACGCCAGCCTGGGCTCCTCACCGCACCCACTGAAACTCCGGCCCTGGGGTCAGCTGTGGCACAGACAGTTCTAGTCAAGTCCAGTACAACAAAATGGTGGTTGAAAGACCCTTTTGTCCGGCACATTTGTAATCTGGTGGTTCAGACAGGTTTAAATGGTCCATACTGTGCCCAGTACAGGGACAGTATAGTGTCCAGCTTCAATAAAATGGTGGTTTGAAAGACTCCTTTTTCGGCACTTTTTAAACTGTGGTCAGACGAGGTTGTAATGGTCAATTCTGCGGTATCAAGACAGATATAGTTAGTGTCCAGTATTCAACTAAAATGGGTGTTGAAAGACTCCTATTTGCGCACTTTTTAAATCTGGAGGAGTCATGCAGGTTTCCGGGCTCATGCTGCGTTCCAGGACATGGATAATCAATGTCCAGTTCAAGTAACATGATGGTTCAAATACTACTGCCTTCTGGCACTTTTTAATTTGTGGGTGATGCAGGTTTAAGGGTCATGCTGTGGTACAAGACAGGGATAGTGAATGGTCTGTGACTTTTTTTCTGTGACTTTTATAACCTAAGTGTGTTGCCTAAGATGTAGCACGTATCCATTTGACTGTTGTGGATGTTAATTTCAGCTTCTCCAGCCTTGTTTGGGTATAATAATGAAGGTGTTGTTGCTCTCCCATAGACTTTAATGGTAATCGCTCATAATCGATGCTCACTATCGAAAAACCTTATCGATAGCGGCCGACTATCGACTATCAATCGATCTCGATAGCCAACGCAATCGCTCAACATTATTGACGTATAGTTGATACTGTTAGGTAAAGAAGAGCAAATCTTTTCTATTGATTCTCCGAGGGTGAATCAACTAAATTATCTGCAAATATCAAACCCGCATTGATTCTCACATTTTATATAGAGGTGTAAAATTCATTCACTCAGAATCTCAAACCTAGCAAATCGATTTTAACATCTCTAATGTTAAGTAATTAAATAATGCCATCGCTGATCTTACACAGGCAGTGGAAAGATAGAGGGCATATAATGACAAAGTGACTCAGTCTCTCACTGCAATATAGTCACTAATGTTAGGAAAACAAGAGTAAATCTTTAAAAAATTATCTTCTTGACAGTGAATTAGATCAGTTTTCAGAAAATCTCTCATTTAAAGAGAAAATACTTTATATATTTTTTCTCCTTTCATTTTGCAAGCTTCAATCAAATCTTAAGAGGTAAATAAATAGCACTATCTGTGTTATACATTACAAAAAATAATAAGAGTATTACACCGTCAAGTCACTTTATAATGACCATGTCCTGCTTTCGGTGTAGGCAGCAATTTATGAAGGAACTCACATGTCATGAGCTGGCTTGGTGGGTAAATAAGGTGTACGATAGGCTGTCTGCACACATGTCCCTCATTGCTGTCATGGGTAAAAGTGGGGGTTTATCAGAGTTTCAGTATTTATGAGACTCCACAGTCTGTGAACTGTTCGCTGCTGTGAAGAAAGTGTATCGTCAGTGGACACATGGCACCATTGTGAAAAAGCAATGTGAAAACTGTGGAGGACCACATGCCTTCGAGAGGTGCTACGGTGATGACATGCTGTAGTGGAGCAGCTCACTGTCAAAATCAACCAGGGACTACCAGACGTGTATCTAAAACATCAGTTCAGTGACCCCTACTGTGTATAAAGCTCTGAATCAGATGGATGTCACTTCACCTTTGCTTACCACATCAGCAGAAAAGGCTTCAATTTTCACAGAAGTACCAAATTAGGACCTCTGAACAATGGGTTGCCTTTTCTGATGAGTCATGTTTTCTGCTTTATTGAATAAAAGGTCATTGGCATGTCAGATAAGAAACATCAGAGAACAAACACCCAGAAACCATAGCTGAAAGAACACAAGACCATGATGGCAGCGTTATGGCCTTGGCAATTTCTTTGTGCAAGACAATGCAACATGGCACAGAGCTACAGATGTCTGGCATTGGTTGGAAGCAGCAGCAGACTTACAGTCATAGTGGCTGTGACAGCCCAGTCAGCACATTCTGCCTCAGAATGCTCAGGCCCTTTGTCCCAAGCCTTTAGAGGCAGGTCCTGGTCAGGGCTGCCGTTAGGGCAGTACTGGTAATGTGAAATAAGGGGGCCTGTTGACAGCTAGTTCTCCTTTATTCACAAGTATAGAAAAAAGAACAGGTCTCAGGCCAGTTCTTTTTACCAAGTATTGAATATACATCAGGGCCAACACTCACAGGCGGCCGGCGAGGCTGCTGATATGCTGCTGACATTCCACAGCATGAATACCTCAGCAGCAACACTGACTGCCTGGGAGGCCTAACCCTGTGAGGGGGAGAAAGAGGGCCCAGTACATGGGAAGGTGGGAGCACCAGAGGGAGGGACAGCGACTACAGGGGTAGCAGGCCTCAGTAATAAAAGCATCAGAAACAGGCTTCTTTTTAGTGCTAGTAGTGTGCTGCTGATATTGGATTGTGTTTGTATATTACTGACACACCAGTGAGCACCTATGCTCATTTTTTTCAAAAAAGTTTTTTGGGGATGTGCAGACCAAATTTTGTTTTCTAGACTGTTTGTATGGGGGAGTGGCTGCCATCTCTTTGGATTTTTTTGCACTCCACCCACTTGGACAGGCTTTTAAATCAATGCAGAGTAATTTGTAGCTGGAATCTTCTCTCCCTGAAATGTGGAGGTCTGAATAAGCACCAAGAGAGGTATCAATAAAGTAGGTTCCCACCTGTATTGAAGTCGCTTTGATGATTGTCAGGTGGGCTTAAGCCGTTTTGATAAAAAATGTGAACTAAGAACCTCAAAAAATTTTCATGCATTCTAAGTAGCCGAAATGCTTTTCCAAAAATTGTCTGTGTAAAATGTGCATGTGTCCCCAAGTCTGACATATATACATCCAGCAGTGCAGGTGGCATGATCGGCACATCACGCCGCCTGCGCTGCTTACTACCATGCACCATAGGCCACTGCTGCAGAGTTCGGTGCCCACTGAGATGCCAGTAGTCTCCTGGTGGGCCCTGAGCTCTGTGGTCCCCAAGGTGTACCGATCCCGCCAGCTGTGCTGCTGGATCCTACGCTTAGGAGACGTCGGGTGATTTTGTCTCGACGGAGACCCCCACACTGTGTGCAAGTTCCTGGTGCGAGCTGCTTAGTGGGAAAAAGAGGAGAGGTGAGTAACCTTTTTTTTTATTGTTAACGAATAGAGGGCAATTGACAGCAAAGACCCGAGACATGCCTCTGAATGCTTGAGACAGAGTTCCCAAGCATTCAGCGGTCGCGGTCCTCCAGTGGCCAGTCTGACACTGCACACGGACATCAATGTCTTATCCGTAGGCAACAAAAATGAGTATACCCCTAAGTGAAAATGGAGAAATTGTGCAGAATTTGCCGTTTTCCCTACCGATGTCATGCAACTCATTTGTCTCAGATGTGAATGGGGAACAGATGTGCTAAATTTGGTGTTATCGCTCTCACTCTTTCTCATACTGGTCACTGGAAGTTCAACATGGCACATCATGGCAAAAAACTCTGAGTATCTGAAAAAAAGAAGTATCGCTCTACCTAAAGATGGCCTAAGCTATAAAAATATTGTCAATACCCTGAAATTGAGCTTCAGCATGGTGGTCAAGACCATACAGTGGTTTAACAAGACAGGTTCCACTCAGAACTGATCTCACCATGGATGAAAAGATAGCTAAGTGTATGTGCTCAGCGTCAAATTCAGATATTGTCTTTTCAAAATACATGTATAAGTGCTGCCAGAATTGCTACAGGATTAAAGGGGTGGGGAGTCAGCCTGTCAGTGCTCAAACCATACACTGCAAACTATCAAATTGGTCTGCATGGCTGTCATTCTAGAAGGAAGCCCCGTTTAAAGTTGATGCACAAGAAAGCCCGTAAAACAGTTTGCTGAAGACAAGCAGACTAAGGACATGGATTACTGGAACCATGTCCTGTGGTCTGATAAGACTAAGATAAACTTATTTGATTTAGATGGTGTCAAGCGTGTGTGGTGGCAACCAGGTGAGGAGTACAAAGACAAGTGTGTCTTGCCAACAGTCAAGCATGGTGGTTGGAGTGTCATGGTTTGGGGCTGCATGAGTACTGCCCGTTGTGGAAACTTCACACTAGATCTCAAGCAGCTTGGATTGTGTGTCTTTACATTCTTCCTCCAGACTCTGAGACCTTGATATCCAAATGAAATGCAAAATTTAGCTGAAAACAACACCTTGGACCACTGAACAACAGTTCAAATCTTTTTCTCCTTGGCCCAAGTAAGACGCTTCTGGCATTATCTATTGGTTATAAGTGGATTGACACATGGAATGCAACACTTGTAGCCAATGTCCTGGATACGTCTGTACGTGGTGGCTCTTGAAGCACTGACTCCAGCAGCAGTCCGCTGCTTGTGAATCCCCCCAAAAAATTTTTGAATGGCCTTTTCTTAAAGGGAACCTGTCACATAGAAGGGACTGCGCCTAAGATTCACTGCCTGAGGAGGTGCGTTCATACATGCGGTAAAAAGTTCCCTGCGCCTCGCCAGTGTGTGAGGCGAAGTGCAGGACTTAGGCGCAGAAGGACTGCGCCTAACATGTATTCCGATTCGAGACAGGCTGGAAAACAACGAGAAATCATTAAACATGTTAGTGAAAAGCTAAAAGAGTTGTCTTTCAAATGAATTAATGAATAAATAGAAAAATCAAAGCTGTCTAAAAGCGATTAAATGTATTGAAAAAGTTGATCATTTAACCCTTTAAGGTCTTTGCCTGTTTTGGAGTTAAGGACCAAGCCCTTTTTTTCAAATCTGACATGTGCCACTTTATCTGTAAATAACTTTTCAATACTTTTATCTATTCATGTGATTCAGAGATTGTTTTCTCGTGAAACATTGTGCTTTCATTTAGCAATTAATTTTGGTTGATAAAATCCTTGTTTAGGTGTGAAAAATATCGAAATGTTGTGAAAACTTGAAAACATTTGCCATTTTCACAGTTTAAAAATTTCTGTGTGCAGGACACATAGTCACACCAAACAAAGTAGTAAATAATGAACATCTACCATGTCTACTTTGTGTTGGCATGATTTTTTAAAACATCCTATTATTTTTTAAGACATTTGGGGGCTTTGAAATTTAGTAGCTTGTATGTTAGAAACCCACATAATTGACTCCATTTCAGAAACTACACCCCTTAACATAGTCAAAACAGCATTTAGGAAGTTTATTAACGCTCTCGGTATTTTGCAGAAATGAATGAAAAGCGAAGGTTAAATTTCAAAATTTTAACTTTTTTTTTGCAGATTTCCGATTTTTGTTCATTATTTATTGGAACCCCGTAGATTTTACCTAGAAATTGCAACTCAATAATGATTCTTCTTATTATGCAGTTTTTTATAAATATCCCACTTGTGGCCCATATGCGCTTTTTGACTCTTCCACAGGCCTCAGAATTGAAGGAGCACCTTCTTGTTTTAATATTTTTCAGGCTTTATTAGGGTAGTGATGGGCAGTGACAGATGTGGGAATAGAAGTTACAAAACTGTCTTTTTAACTGATCAGACATCTATAACAATATGAGTGAGGGGAACAAGGACTTATCAATGAAGGGGTTAATTTTTTTGTGTGTTTTTCACTGTATGAGCCAATAATGATCACTGGCAGAAAATTGCTGGAACTTGAAAGTGGCAAACTGTCTGCCACAAATAGATCACAGTGGCAGTGAAGTGATTAGGCAGTGGAGGGGTTAATAAAGTATTTCAGGCTGTGACAGCCCAGATCGCAGCAAAGGGCACTAGGACCCAGCACAGAAATACGATCTCGTCACTCTCTCTCACAGAACAGAGCCTGGGACCTGGATCAGCTGTAATTGTTGAGTCAGCAGACTGACTGACCAATCCCAGCGATCCTGCCTTTTTTACTGTATTTTGAACTGTCCCACCTTTTCATTTGATTGGTCAATACTCAACCATAGGTTATAATGGTTCACTGTTGCTCCTATTCTGATTGGTTTGTTTTTGCCGACCAATGAGAAGAGCTTACAGATTTTGCATTACTGTATTTCCCGGCAGTTTTCTATATCCCAATTCCTGATGTAGCGCCGGTGACGGTGACAATCGCGTTGTTATGGATTTGAGTGATGTATGTTTTTAGAAGGTTTTAGCTCTTTTACAGATAATATTTTACACCTAATAAAAACGATTTTTTTAATCATACTCCATGCCTCACGGAGCTGAGAGCCGAGATTTCATTGCCCCGATCTCTCCATAGACTACAATGGGACAAAGTAGCTCGCGCTCTGATTGGCCGGGATAGCCAAGCCCCCGCTAGTTCAACCAATCAGCTCTTTTCTGCCTTTTTACTGTATTTTGAACTGTCCCGCCTTTTCATTTGATTGGTCAATACTACTCCATAGGTTTTAATGGGTCACTGTCGCTCCTATTCTGATTGGCTGCTTTCTGCCGACCAATGAGAAGAGCTTACAGAATTTGAATTACTGTATTTCCCGACAATTTTCTCTACCACAATTCATGATCTAGTGCTGGTCTCGGCGACAAATGCGTTGTTAGGGATTTTATTGATGTATGTTTTTAGATGGTTTGAGCTCTTTTTCAGATGTTTTACACCTAATAAAAACGATTTTTGGAATCATACTCCATGCCTCGCAGAGCTGAGATTTATTTCTTTTACGATCTTATATTTTTTTACCTCTAATTTTACGTTCTCCCTTCACTTCGCCTCCTCCGGCTCATTTAGACCACAATCAACTAGGTCTGCCTGTTGTAGCTGCAATGTGCCTCACTTTGCCGACCCGCGATCATGCATGCCTCGGAGTGTTCGAAAGTGCCGCCCCAGAACGCCCACACCACGCCCATTGCACGCCCCTTCATGTTAGGCGCAGCCGAAAGTGGCGAAGCTTGGGCCTAACATCGCATCCCTGCGTCCGACAGGGGATTTGGATCGGTGAGCCGCAGTTTTCGCCAGAAAACAGGCGCAACTCCCGATCATACATGTCACCCTAAATGTTTAAACCTTATTCATGAGCAGGTGTTAGCCCCGCCCACCAAAGGCTAGCCACACACACCTGGCAGTTATTCTCATGTTTCTACCTATTCAAAGTAATAGGTTAAGCAGTTAGGTGGGCGGGGCTAGCCTCAGGTGGGCATGGTATGAAAAAAGACTCTTTTCATGACTTCTTTCTAGCTGAAAACTGCAGATTTGGGTATTAAATAATAATGGACACAGCGCTGGAAACAGCATGTCTGACACTAGCTTGTGCTGTCCTTAGCCAGGGGGGATAATCTATGTGACAGGTTCCCTTTAACAATCTTATCAAGGCTGCACTTATCCCTGTTGCTTGTGCACCTTTTTCTACTACACTTTTTCCTTTCACTCAACTTTCCATTAATATGCTTTGATACAGCACTCTGTGAACAGCGAGCTTCTTTAGCAATGACCTCTTGTGGCTAACCCTCCTTGTAGAGTGTGTCAATGATTGCCCTCTGGACATTTGTCAAGTCAGCAGTCTTCCCCATGATTGTGTCGCCTACTGAACCAGTCTAAAGGACCTTTTAAAATGCTTAGGAAGCCTTTGCAAGTGTTTTGGGTTAATTATTCTAATTTTCTGAGATGACTTTTGGATTTTCCTTGTCTGTAAGCCATAATCATCAAGATTAACATAAATAAACACTTGAAAAAGTTCACTCTGTTTGGAATGACTCTATATATGAGTTTCACTTTTTGAATTGAATTACTGAAAAAAAAGAACTTTTGAATGATATTCTAATTTATTGAGAAGCACCTGTGTAAACAGATCCTGCTCTCTTAGGGCGCGTTCCCACTGCACAGGACAAATACCAGTCGGTTTGCCGGCCGGTATTTGTCCTATTTTGCGCCCGTCCCCACGGCCGCGGGGGGGACGGCTTTTCTCCACGATGAGCGGAGAACAGCCCTCACCCTCCCATTGAGAAGCACATCTTCCGTCGGGAAACCGGACGGAAGATTGTGCTTCTACAATGTTTTGCCGCCGGACCGCCGGCGACAAAACCGTCCAACGGCAAAACCTGTGCAGTGGGGATTGATGCATAGGTTTTGCATAGAGCACCATTGTGCTCATTTTCGGCCGGTTTTTCAGGCGGTCTGAAAAACCGCAAACCGGCTGAAAAACCGGCCGAAAACCCATGCCGTGGGGACATGCCCTTACAGTTGGTACCTCACAGAAAAGTAAAGAATCTTAAGCTTGGTCTCCACTGCACACAAAAACATTTTTTCAGCATTTTTCGTTTTATAAAACCGCTGAAAAAACAACTGAAAAGAAGTCTTATAGACTTGTATAGAAAAAACGTTTCTAATTTTTTGAGAAGCACCTATATATACTGTAGTGCCTCAAAGGCAAGAGCTAGACCTTTTTGTTATGTGATCAGTCGTGTAATGAGATGTATGCAACACACAGAAAGGATGGGGATACTCCTATTTGCATAGGGTTAATCTGAATTGTTCATGGTGCCTGATTTTTTTATGGTTCTATAACCTTTATGTCAGAAATCATAATTCAGCAATAAGCTAGAAAATGGGCAAAAAGTGAAGCATACAGCTCCCCCTGGCTTCTCCACGTTCTGCTTGACTCTGTTCTTTTTTTGTACAAGGAGAGATCTGGCAATCAACACCTGACCAAAGAAGCTGTAGTGGAGTCAAGCTCTTCCCGCTTCTGCTCAAGATGCCTCAAGTAACACATTCAAGAATTCTTCTAGTTTTCCCCCAAGTCGAGTGACACTATACGTTCATTAAAAGTTCTCTGTGAAATGTTGTCTCTCTCTAAATCAAGACAACATTTACTTTTTTTTATTCTACACTCCCTAGGTGCATTATTTTATCTTTTAAAATAGGACACAATTTTTATTACTTTGGCCATTCTTTATATTATTCATCTCTCCAGGAAAATCTACTGCTTTACAAATTGAGGTATCATTAGTAAAAAGCAAACACCCAGGTCTTAAGCAAATATCTATTTTGTAACTAGCTGAATATTCTTAGTACTATACAATGATTGGTTCCTAGCTTATACAGTATAACTTATTTGTTATCTCTTCACAGGGAATAGTGACAAATGTCTATTTTTGTAGCATAGTAAAAAATCTGATTTTTTTGGCATGATCTGCCCTCGTTAAAACAATGCTTCTTTGGAATTGTTCTTAAATGACCTTTATTTATTGTATTCAGGAGCACTTTCACTGTCTTTTGACTACAATATATGTTAAGCTCACTGACGTGCAACTGCCAGCTGCTTCTTCTCTAGTACTCGTCTTGTAAATGGATACAATAAAAAAGATCTCCAGTCATTACAGACATTGCCTCTCTAAGTATATTCTTCAATAATTCACTCTGCTCCCATGATCCTCTGAAGCCTCTCAAAAACGTCAGAATTTTTATTTCCAAGAACTTGGGCAGGATGTTCCAGAGAAAAAACTGCTGTAGCCAGAGGTCGAAACATTGCTCTATTCTCAAGATGTCACTGGACTAATGAAAGAGGGAATATATGAATATGAATATGGATGCTGGGGATACACTTGCATACTCTAAATTTTGACATTGGGAGGAAGGACCATCCAATAATTAGCATATGTACATTCAAGGTTCTTCAGGGGGGTCATTGCTGTCCTACACATATTCTTTGATAAGGAGGAAGTTATCAGACGCTTTCTCCACAAAACTAACCGAGTTTTAAATAATGGGTTAGTAAATATGAGATTTTCATTGAAAAAAGTAACCTATGTTCTCCGCCATTTGTGTGACCTAATGGCCCCCTGGCACTAATTTTCCCTGATGGCCACTTAATATTTTTATCCAGTCCATACAAATGCAGATTTGACATGCATGCATGTGCTTCTCTCTTTTGATGTTGTTTAGCCTCAATAACTTCCGAAGACTTCACAATAGCATTACTATATATCAGAGTCTGTTGTCCATTTGAGCTCTTTCTTATGATGCCCATCCTAAAATGTAGAGTAAAGTTTTTGCAGATTTCAGGGGAAAGGACATCCATTCACAGCCATCTCACCTCCGGTATATATCATAAAAGTCTGTAACCAGTTCACTTGCAGCAGTGTGTCAGGATGCTGTAGAACCAGTTTGCATGAGTACATCTATAATGAGAAGAATGTCTTCAGCATCCCAAAAAGCTTCAAAGTTTATTTCAGAAATAGCCCCCACACCTGTAATAAAAAAAAATCCTTTCAAGTCTCCTTGTAACACGCTGGATGCAAGGCTTCAAAACTTGCTTTTCAGGCTGAATATCAGCCCTTAGTCATAGTCCGAGATTTTTCCAATATAAGAATGTATACATAAATCATCATAATTCAAAACCATAGACAAAACCATCTGTAGTAGAAATTATCACATAATCACACAGCGAAATACTACCAAACTTTTGCATAAAATATAAAACGTGTTAAATAACATACATATACATACAAGCAATTCACACACACACACATATATATATACAGTATACTGTATACTGTATATTTCCTGGTGTCAGAAGATTTGTGTGCCAATATCGTTCTACCAAAGACGGTGATATAAGCTAATTGTGAATCCCCAAGATGGACCAAGATGGCGCCATAGAGCTAAGTGAGCTGCTGCTTAGCTCTAAGGCGCCATCTTGGTCCATCTTGGGGATTCCCACTTAGCTTATATCGCCGTCTTTGGTAGAACGATATTGGCACACAAATCTTTTAACACCGGGGAATATATTTAAACTGGCCTCAGTCAGCTTTATTGAGGCACATGTACAACTGTTGCTACCAATCACTGGACCCACACTACTTGTGCTACTTATGCTGTTGTATATATTTTATATAGAGATCGGTACAACAGTAATAACATTTAGGGTGCCCTTCTATTGTGCCCTTCTTTCTCCACTCAAAATAGACGCACTACATATGATTGGTGGATTCATATCTGCCGCCTGGGCTCAACCAATCAGCTCTTTTCTGCCTTTTTTACTGTATTTTGAACTGTCCGCCTTTGAATTTGATTGGTCAATACTTCTCCACAGCTTATAATGGTTCACTGTCGCTCATATTCTGATTGGCTGGTTTATGCAATTCTCTATATCCCAATTCCTGATGTAGCGCCAGTCTCGGCGACAAACGCGTTGTTAGTGATTTGATTGATTTATGTTTATAGAAGGTTTCAGCTCTTTTTCAGATAATGTTTTTTTAATCATAGTCCATGCCGCACGGCGCTGAGAGCCGAGATTTCATTGCCCCGATCTGGTCATAGACTACAATAGGACAAAGTAGCTCGCGCTCTAATTGGCCGAGATAGCCAAGCCCCCGCTAGTTCAACCAATCTGCTCTTTTCTGCATTTTTACTGTATTTTGAACTGTCCTGCCTTTGCCTGTGATTAGTCAATACTTCTCCATAGGTTATAATGGGTCACTGTCGCTCCTATTCTGATTGGCCGGGATAGCCAAGCCCCCGCTACTTCAACCAATCAGCTCTTTTCTTCATTTTTTACTGTATTTTGAACTGTCCCGCCTTTGAATTTGATTGGTCAATATTTCTCCATAGGTTTTAATGGTTCACTGT
Source organism: Phyllomedusa bahiana (assembly GCA_025379985.1). Taxonomy (NCBI): domain Eukaryota; kingdom Metazoa; phylum Chordata; class Amphibia; order Anura; family Hylidae; genus Phyllomedusa; species Phyllomedusa bahiana. The sequence goes on from JAODAL010039726.1 coordinate 34,108, forward strand.
CGCTCCTATTCTGATTGGCTGGTTTATGCCGACCAATGAGAAGAGCTTACAGAATTTGAATTACTGTATTTCCCGGCAATTTCCAATATCCAAATTCCTGATGCTGCGCCATTCTTGATTTTTGGAAAGTGATTTTATTTATGTATTTTTTAGTAGGTTGGAGCTCTTTTTCTGAGAATGTTTTACACGTAATAAAAACGCTTTTTTGATTCATACTCCATGCCGCACGGACATGTTTAATGATTTTTCGCTCATTTCCAGCTTGTCTCGATTCGGAATACATGCGCCTAAGTCCCAAAACTGCGCCTCACACACTGGAGAGGTGCGGTGAAATTTTCACCGCATGTATGAGCGCACCTCCTCGGGCGGCGAATGTTAGGCACAGTCCCGCACTGAGCCTAATTTCCGCACAGCGCCTCACACACTGGCGAGGCGCGGTGGACTTTACACCGAATGTATGAGCGCACCTCCGGCGCCGACATACATGAGGTGCAGCTTTCACGTTCGAGCGCTCGAACACTTGCACTCCGACGGGGCGAGCTTCATACATGTCGCCCTCTGTTTTGGGGTATTTTCTCTGCTAACGGCACATGACTACTTCACCGCATGAATGGGAGAATGGATAAAACCATTTACCGTAAAATCCTGAGTGACAACCTCTTTCCCTCCGCCAGGACATTAAAAATAGGTCATGCCTTGGTTTTCCTGCAAGACAATGACCCAAAACATACAGCCAAGGCAACATTAGAGTGGCTCAAAAAGAAGCACATTAAGGTCATGGAGTGGCCTACCGTCTCCAATTTTAAATCCCCCAAGAAAAACTTTGGGGGGAGTTGAAGCTCTGAGTTTCCAAAGACGCCCTCCAAATCTTAATGATTTAAGATATTTTCAAAGAAGGGGACCAACCTTCCCCCTGACATGTGCGCAAACCTACATCAACTACAAAAATCGTCCTGACTGCTGTGCTTGCCAAAAGGGTTTTGCCAAAAAGTATAAAGCTTTTTTTCCATAGGGATAAATACTTATTTCTCTCAAAAAAAATTAAATACTTTTTTAAAAAAATTATACAATGGATTTTTTTTGGATTTTATTTTGGATATTCTATCTCTCAATGTTAACATTAATCTAACCTTAACCATTAAACATGTATTTGTCAGTGGGCAAATTTACACAATCAGCAAGGGATCAAATAATTATTTCCTTCACTGTATATAAAAAGAGGATGTAATGCAATGACCCTATTAATCCCTTCCGATATTGGACGTCTGGGTATGTCCTGATGCCGGCAACAGCCTTGTGACGGCTTCCATCGACGCCATGTTTTTTTTCCCCACTCTCCGGGCCCCAGGAAAAAAGTGGAGTAAACCGCCATAAAAACCCTAATGCATTTTCTATACAAGCATTAGGCTGTATAAATAATAAAGCCCCCTAGTGGTGAAGCGCCCTAAAGTAAAAAAAAATGCTTTAAAGTGTAAAAAAAAATTTTAAAAATAAGAGTTCAAATCGTCCCTTTTGCCATTTTACAAATAAACATTTTATCCTGTACGCTGAACACCATAGAAGAAAAATTCCAAACGCCAAAATTGCATTTTTTTTGGTCATTTTAAAAATTGGAATAAATGTAATAAAAAAGTCACATACAGTCCAAACTGCTAGCAATAAAAAGTACACTTTCGCCCTCAAAAAATGCACCCTCACTCAAGTCCGTAGGGGTTTTAAAACAAAAAAAAAATGGGGCACAGAAAAAAGGTGCCGCAGCAAAAAATTTCAAAAATAGAAAAGTTTGGAATTTTTACATACCAAAATAACGGAACCCTACATTTTTGGGAAATTGGGGGAATTGTACCAACCTGTAAAATACACAACACATCTTTTTTAAACCATAGACTAAAACGTCGAAAAAACAAAACCCCCCACAAACATGGTGCAAGTAAGTTTTTTTCAATTTTTTGCCTACTTAAAAATTTTTTTGGGTTTTTCCCAGTATTTTTTTAGGTAATTAAAATAGCACCATTAGAAAGTACTCTTATTCTGCAATATAAAACCCCTCATTTTTCTGGGTTGTCACTCCAAGGGGTCAATGTTTTGCTGCACATCATGTGATCCTAAATGTGACGTCATCAGTAAAGTCTGGGGGGAAACAGTGCTGAAAGGGTTTGGTGGGGGGAGAGGTAAGTATGGGTTAATTTTTTTATTTTTGCACAGTGCAAAGTAGTTTTTTTTATTTTCAAGTATTGTAAAACCCCTTTAAGGCACACCTCTTGTATACAGGATATAACTGCTTTTTTAATAAGGAAAAAAAAAACATATTAATGAGAAGATACTATAAAATTATCACTTAGTGTTAAGTAGAAATGTTGATGATAATAAAAATTAAAAGCTTAAAAAATTAAAAACACTCCCTACCTTTCTTTCATTTTTCTGTTTCCAAATTTTTTTTTTTTCCTGTTTTTTGGGCCAATTACAAACTTAAAAAGTAAAGGGCAGACATATTCAGTGTACAATAAACCCCAGTCACACAGTTTTATAACTGAAATGTCGATTTTACTACTATAATAAATTTAGTTGTTTCACCCAGCGACTATAGCCCTTTGAAAGCTCTGTTTGCACCTTATTGTATATTGCACACTCATAACACAACCATTTTCAATTATAAAATAATTTCATATGCCATAGCATTATCATGCATCAGTTTCTTAAAGAATATAATAAAAGTATTTACCGTCTTTCACAAAATTGAAGCATTTTCACTATAGAGCATACACAGAATGAAGAAATCATTGCTAAGGTGAAGTGAAGTGAAATGTGCATGTATTCCAGTTTTCTTTTTCCTCAAAATAATACTGTTTAAATTTTTATCTGGCTGTGGGTAGTAAAACATTTTCATATTATATTTATTGAAAAAAAAACACTTTTCCCTCGTTCAACCAAGGGTGGGGAAATTTTGGGGGAAGGAGAAAGACAATTACTTTAAGCCCAGCCTCACCCCGGTTAATGCCCTGAAACCAAAGGCAAGAGCCCCAAAGCTCCATGGAGCCCATCTCTACCCCAGAGCCTCCCCCAGCCAGGGTCCAATTTTTCTAGCACATATTTAAAATTCTTTAGTTCCAGGGGGTATCTAAGCCTTTCTTTAAACTCTTACATTCCCGCGTGACCAGCTCCTCAGGGAGGGTATTCCCCCCAAATTCCAGTTCTTACACGAAGAACTCCCTTTTCCCCTGGAGATTGAACCTTTTTTCTCTATCAAAGGAATGGGCCCCCCCGTCTTTTGAGGGGGGGTTCCCCTTGAAATAATTTTTTCCCCAATTTTTGTGGGAAAATTTTTAAATTAATATGTCCCCCCCCCCCAAGCCCTTTTTCCAAGATGGGGTTTTGGGAATTATTATCGACAAAGTTGAAAAAAAGACAGTTTTTTTGGTGAATTTTTTTTTGTCATGCATAATTTAGGGGTTTAAAAACTGTGCATCATCTATTAAATTGCCCTTTTTTCGGGCTTCCTTTAATTTTGGCGCCAGCAAATCAGATTACAAATAGACGGGGAGATGTGTGTGCGACTCATATGGGATGTTGGGGTTATGGCTGGTT